>JARQZK010002208.1:30000-52500 GCA_030704885.1 Cynegetis impunctata | reverse complement strand
CGTGAAAAAGATTAGGGAGGTCATTAATGTATACGATGAACAGTAGTGGGCCTATGATACTCCCCTGAGGGACACCAGCATCCACTACCGCCTCGTCCGACACAAAACTCCGGCCATCAATAGTTAGCTCGACTCTCTGCCGACGACCACTCAAATAGGATTTTATAAACTGCAGTTGTTTATCACGAATTCCACAATAGTCAAGCTTAAGTAACAGAAGTTCGTGATCAACGTTGTCGAATGCCTTGGTAAGGTCAATAAATAGGCCTATGGGTATAACACCAGCCTCCAAGGCATCAACAATGGACTGTATAAGCTGGAAAATAGCGGTCTCAGTGCTCCTACCACAAAGAAATCCATGCTGAAAAACACCAAAAACTCGCATCTTATGGAAAAATCTAACAAGTCTGTTAACAATAATTCTTTCAAAGATTTTGGAGAAGGAAAGGAGCAGGCTTATGGGGCGGTAATTACCAAGATCCTCTTGAGATCCGTTCTTATAGATCGGTTTCACAATGGCAATTTTCAAGGAATCAGGAAAAATTCCTTGAACAACAGAATTATAAATTATGAAAGACAAAGGGCCAGCTATCACACAGATTGTTTCCTTTATAATACTCATCGGAACACTATCATAGCCACTAGAAGTAGAGTTTTTAAAGTTTCGAACAACTGATATTACCTCGGCAGGAGACAACTGAAACATATAAAACGATTTAATCTCCTTTTTGATGGAAGCTTTACTTAAAGTAACCTTGCGGCTGTTTAATTTAGAGGTAGAAGAAACACTCGTAAAATATTCCAAGAAGTCATTGACAACCGTCACTGGATCTCCTGAAGGAAGTTTGGATTTTATGGATCCAACACCTCTCAGTCTTCTTATTATATTCCAAGTAGCCTTAGATTTATTAGTAGAGTTCTTAATAACATTGTCATAGTATTTCTGCTTTGAACTTTGAAGTGCCTCATCATATTCTTTTTTCTTTTTTTTATAAATAGATTTATACTCTGGCCTGACTCTACTAGCAGTATACAAAAAATTAAGTTGATTTTATTCTTAAAGATGGTAGGATCAGCTGGGACATTGTTGCAAGTCCTGATTGAAATCCTCTATGTAATAGGTGGAAAATGACGCTAAAACATTGAAACAAATCTGACAGAAAAGAAATCCCACATTTCATTGACACAGTGCCGTGGAAGACTATATAGTTCATCCCAGTCTACCTCACGCAGTTCACTTTTAAATTTGTTTTACATCGTCTATCTCATATTTACGAAGCTGATCGTCTCTTCTTCCAAATTATTACCTGTAGGTAAATCAAAACTGAAAAAAATTGCGAGATGATCAGAAAGATGTGGCTGTAGCATTTTTGGTAATATAGATTCAAAATTTGTTACAACATTATCGAGACAAGATTCCGAACCTGCAAGGATTCTAGTAGGGTCATGGATCAATGCTTTTAAGTTATGAGATTCCAGTGTACTCCGTATCAATCGGGCATCAATTTCGACACCTCTCAAAATATTTACATTAAAATCACCAACGATACACAATTTGACATTCGGTTCATTACTCAAACGCTCGATAGCCAACGAAAACCTCTCCAAGAAGAGATCCACATCGGCCAGAGGTGGCCTGTATATACAGAGAATAATAAGTTTGACTGGACTATTAGCAATTCTACACTCTATTGCACTACATTCAAAGACATTAATTACACTTAAATTACATAGATCTGACCTGTTTATAGAATTCATATATTCTTTTGAGACAAAAATTGCACATCCACCATGTTTGTATTTAGGCCTACAGAAGCTTGAGACCAACGTGTAGTTTTGAAAAGAGTACTCTTTCAGCTGGTCCATAGATTGCCAATGCTCAACCAATGCAAAAAAGGAGGGCTTCATATCCTTGATAAGCTTCTCCAATCCGTTAAATGAGGTACTGAGGCACTGTATGTTCATATAGAAAATTGTTACAGGAAGATTTGTGCATACACTCTCACAATCATCAAGCAGATCTACTTGACAATTTCTGTTGTATATATATATATATATATATATATATATATATATATATATATATATATATATATATATATATATATATATATCGGAGGCGCAAACGCCTCCGTCGCACCGACGCGACACGCCGACGGATCGGGTCGCGAATTAATCTCCCAATTCGACCTTTCCATTTTCTCAGGTTTACCCCTGAACGGATTCACCTACTCTTGAACTCTCTCTCCAAAGTTATTTTCAACTTTCTCTCACGGCACTTGTTCGCTATCGGTCTCGTGGTCGTATTAAGCCTTAGATGGAGTTTACCACTCGCTTAGGGCTGCACTCTCAAGCAACCCGACTCTCAGAAGGGACCCTCTCGAAAGGCGCAGCGGTCGCTATGGGCCTGGCACCCTCTATGAGCAGTGGCCCCGTTCAAGATGGACTTGGACGCGCCGCGAACTCTCGAGATAACGGATCCTTCCTAACACCACATGTCCCGGCGACCGGTTACTGCCGTGGGATTCGGTGCTGGGCTCTTCCCTGTTCGCTCGCCGCTACTGAGGGAATCCTAGTTAGTTTATTTTCCTCCGCTTAGTAATATGCTTAAATTCGGCGGGTAGTCTCACCTTTCCTGAGGTCGTATGTACGAAACAACGACGACTCTCTCTTTTTAGTTCGTGCGTAGTTCTTACACTGCTGTACGTAGTCCCAAGAGGATGATTGGTAATTTTTCACTCCATGAAATACTATTATGTGCTTTTATTGCTGTTTCAAGTGTTCTATGGAATCTTTCTATTTTTCCATTACTTCGTGGATGGTAAGCCGTAGTGTGTTGTAGCTTTGACAACAAATTGTTGAAAGATTGCGAAAAGTCTCTGATGAAAATTGGGAACCTCGA
The DNA here is from genome assembly GCA_030704885.1 of Cynegetis impunctata. Taxonomy (NCBI): domain Eukaryota; kingdom Metazoa; phylum Arthropoda; class Insecta; order Coleoptera; family Coccinellidae; genus Cynegetis; species Cynegetis impunctata. The sequence continues at coordinate 49,598 of JARQZK010002208.1, read as the reverse complement.
TCAGTAACAATAGAATATGAAACTCTAAATCTCGCAATTCAATTATAATAAAATGTAGATGTGGAGATAACGACCAATGTAGTATATATAGATGAACAGTTTCAAAGGTTGTTGGTCGGGATGATTATTACAAAAACCAATTCAATGATTTGCCGACGTTTCGTTTATTTTAATGAAGTTCCTCAGGGCTCTGAAATGAACATCTAAATGGCTATACTATATGAAATATAGTAATTTAAAATGTGGCTTGTTTGAATTCACGACCCTTAATCCCTCTTAGCAATGATCCCAATGATTTATCCTGTCTTACCCCCGGACATTTCCTTATTGGAGACTCACTAACATCAATTATGGAACCAAACTTGCGAGAATTAAAAATCAACAAACTATCAAGATGGCAACACATTGAACAACTTCGTCAGCATTTCTGGAATCGATGGTCCAGAGAATATTTAACACATCTCCAACAAGGAGCAAAATGGAAAACATAACACAGAAAAGAACCTCAACCAGGAATGTTAGTTTTAATACAAGAAAACAACGTTCCCCCGTTAAACTGGCATCTTGGAAGAATTGTAGAAACTCATCCTGGTGTAGACGGTTTAGTTCGGGTTATTTCAATACGGACAGTTAAAAATTGTATTATTAAGCGAGCTTTGAATAAGGTGGCAATATTGCTAATATACTAAAATTGTAAATAAGATTGTAAATTATATTGTAAATTGTATTGTAAATTATATTGTATATTTCATCAAATCTTAAAATAAAACTGTCAACTTAAATGTTCCAGCAAATTTGGAATTCAACAATCTAATATGAACAAGAAGATGTGTCCTTCGGCGGTCAATTTCTTTGAGCCCATCATAAACTCGGCAGTAAACTGCACCCTTATTCTTGTACCTGCTAAGTTCACAGATTCTTGTCATACACACAATATTTACAAATTCAATCGTCGACGAGTGCACATCGCAACAAACGCCTCCAACATCAAAAAAGTATACCGAATAAAATAAATATCAATGATAGAAAAAGCGAGGTCATAAGTTATTTGAATCTCAGGAGTAAAATTAAAACGCTACTCAACACATTTATTTATCTCTATTTTTCCTTAGCACTGTGTTTGCCACACAAGACACACACATTTAAGAAGGATGTACACCCCCCTTAACAGCCATCGACCACATATGAAGCATTCAATGCAATCATCTTTTTTTTTTATCTTGTGATCTTCCTTACAGTCAGTACACTAATTTTCATAGTCTTCTAGTTCATCTTCAGTTTCTTCTTAGTCATTAAAAACACCTTGTTCGTCTTCTTCTTCTGAATCGGTGTCAAAAGAGGCAAATAGTTTCCAATTCGTTTTTGCTTTACAAGTGTTTTCTTCCCATTCTCTTCTTCTGAATTTTTTTTGTACTCTTTCTTGCTTGGATTGGATAATTTACAACTCATTTTTTCCAAATTGCAGCTTAGTTTGTTCACGAGAAGCGTCCAGTTTCACAAAACGGTTGCACGCATTATGATAATGCGTCTTTGAAGATTTAAAAAACGCACGATCCAACGTATGTTTGTAATGTGTAGTATGTAGCGGCAAACACAGCAAAATATTATCATTATGGTCAGCGTATCATTGCTGCAATTGCTTCTTGCAAAGTTTCCTCAGTCCAGTGGTATCTGGGAGGAGCTTCTTGTTTTCTTTCATATTCATTAGGCATCTCAGCAAACAGAGAAATAATGTCACATAATGGACCGTCTATCCTACATACATACGGTCCATCTGTCCTCGGCTGAGAGGAGAGAAGGACCACTGTATATTTACCACATGTAGCGTTAGATAAACTATTTATTAGATTATACATATTCTTTAGGCAACTTGTTATGTGAAACTCAAAAATATTTACTCTTTACTTACCCCACGTCAGTGCGTTGGGCTACTGAACAGAAGGTCGCTGGATCGAATCCCGGCCGAACCAACGAATTAATGCGGAGTCACCTCTCGGAAGGCAATGGCAACCCACCAAGCAGTATTCTGCCTAGTAAAGCCTCTCTGTAAAGACGTTCGGAACCGTCGTAAAACTGTAGGTCCCTTCTATTCGTGTATAACTGTATCACGCACAGCACGAATAGTTGTAGAGAGGTCGCCTACGCCCGAAACCGGGTAAGGCACCGGAAGAAGAAGAAGTAATTTAAAAACACAATTGGAAAATTCATATAACTACGGACAGTGTATATTGACTTATGACTTTACAAACATTCATGGATAGTGAGAGAAAAAAAAACACAATAAATGATCAAGATATGAACAGATAGTTAGTACATTAACTTACATCATTAGTTGGCTTTTTCCGTCAGAATGTCACGTAAACTTATCATGAATAAAATAGAGAACATAGCAACAAACAATACTTTCGATGATCAGCGTAAACTGATTGACTGATTGAAAGAGAATCGTAGGAAGGTTGGTGCGACAGATGTTAGACGAGTTGTTTATTATTGTTATGTGTTCTTCCTCTTCTTTGTCGGTGTTTTTGAGATCAAGTAGTAATATGATACGTTTAAATTTTCTATATCAGTTCTTCGATTAATTGTTAGTGGTTCTTCTTTTATGGAAAACATTTCATGTTGTAAACGTTTTTTAAATTTGTCTTGTTTCCCTATTATTTTTACGCCGTTTAGTTCGAAACTATGCATCTCTTACCATTTTTCAAGCGTTATGTCGATGACATCATGACAGCAATACCTATAGGAAAGGAAGAAGAACTATTGACTACGTTCAATAATTTTTATCCCAGATTAGTATTCACTATAGAGTGTGAGGTTGAAGGAATCATCCCATTTTTGGACACATTATTTATTAGGAAGGGCCAAGAATTGATATTTAATTGGTATCAGAAACCAATTTCCTCAGAAATAATTCTTAAGTTTCATTCACACCATCCACTCACACACAAAATTAATATCATTAAAAATTTATATCACAGATCATTAAAATTATCACATGAAACTTCTCATAAAACTAACGAAAACAAACTAACAACAATTCTAACTATGAATGGGTACCCTAAGAGCTTTATCAATAAAATTTTAAAGAACATTCCTATCATTGAATCTATTCCTGCAGAAAACAGAGTCAAGAATTACGTCAAATATTATAAGATTCCCTACATTACACAACTTTCTGAGAGAATTACAGGAACATTAAAAACACAAAAAACACTAATAACCTCAAAACCAGAAAATACAGTAAAACAATTTTATTCAAAATTAAAAGGAAGAACTCGAAAAGAATTGACGTCCAACGTCATTTACAGAATCCCATGCACTGACTGTTCAAAAGTTTACATAGGACAAACAGGTCGTTACTTAAAATTAAGAATACAAGAACATAAGAGAGATATAATCAATATTCATAATCCTTTAAAAAGAAAAGAAAACAAGACAATTTAAAAAAACGTTTACTACATGAAATGTTTTCCATAAAAGAAGAACCATTAACAATTAATCGAAGAACTGATATAGAAAATTTAAACGTAGCATATTACTACTTGATCTCAAAAATACCGACAAAGAAGAGGAAAACACATAGCAATAATAAATAATTCGTCTAACATCTGTCGCACCAACCTTCGTACGAATCTCTTTCAATCAGTCAATAAGTTTACGCCGATCATCGAAAGTATTGTTTTGCTGCTATGTTCTCCATTTTATTCATGATAAGTATACGTTACATTCTGACGGAAAGAGCCAACTAATGATGTAAGTTAATGTACTAACTATCTGTTTATATCTTGATCATTTATTGTGTTTTTTTTTCTCACACTACCCATGAATGTTTGTGAAGTCATAAGTAGTTATATGAATTTTCCAATTGTGTTTTTAAATTACTATGTTTTATATAGTATTGCCATTTTCATGTTCATTTCAGAGCCGTGAGGAAGTTTATAAAAATAAACGAAACGTCGGCAAATCATTGAATTGGTTTTTTTAATAATCATCCCGATCCCGAACCTTTGAAACTGTTCATCTATATATAATAAAATGCTTTGGCAACTGTTTCGGCTAGAATATTTTCTATTGGTATAACTTCCATCCAATTTGTGAATCTATCTATGCAGGTGAGACAATAAATATTTCCATTAGAAGGAGGTAATGGTCCTATGAGATCTATGTGAACTTCCCTAAACCTTTCTGATACTTCTTTATAGTGTCCGAAACTTGATTTAGTATGGCGAATTATTTTTGATTTTTGACACTGTATGCATGATTTAGTCCACTGATGAACATCTTTTTTCAAATTAGTCCAAATGAATTTTGAAGAAATCAGTTTTACTGTCGATTTTATTCCTGGATGAGAAAAACCATGAAACCGATAGAATATTCTCGTTCGGAAATTTTGTGGAATAAATGGTCTAATATTTTTTGTTGAGATATCACACCATAAGTATTTACCTGATGGCAATGGGTGTTTCTTGAAAGTTAAAGATGTCGATTTTATTAAATTTTTTAATTCGTTATCCTGTTCTTTTTCATCAGCTATTTTGTCGTAAACAATTAAGGTGATGTCATCTATTCTTAATAGAGCATCTGCTACTATATTATTCTCACCTTTTATGTATCTAATATCTGTAGAAAATTGAGAAATGAATTGAAGTTGTCTTATTTGCTTTAGTGTCGCTTTGTCTGGTTTTTGAATTATGCAAAAATTAAAGGCTTGTGATCGGTGATTATAAAAAATGTTCTTCCTTCTAAAAGATGTTTGAAATTCTTTATAGACAGATACATTCCAAGCAATTATCTATCATACGTGCTATAATTCTGTTGAGTTGAATTCAATTTTTTGGAATAAGAAGCTATTGGCTTCCAACTTTCATTTTCGAATTGTTGTAGTACGGAACTTTTTGCCATATCTGAAGCATCTGTGAACAAAGACAGAGGTAATGCAGGATTGGAAAAAGATAATAAAGTAGTATTGGATAGATCTTCTTTGCATTTTTCAAACTGTCTCATAGCATCTTCATTCCATTGGATTTCCCGTTTGTCTTTTTTCTTGGCACCCTTCAAATATTCGTGTAAGAGTGCTTGATGTTTAGCTGCATTCTTTAAATATCGGCGATAAAAATTTATCATTCCAAGAAAAGTCCTTAGTTCATGAATAGTTTTCGGAAGCTGATAACTTGAACTTTCTCTAGAAAGGGACCCGAGCCTTCTGCTGTAATCAAATATCCTAGGAATTCTATCTCTGGAACAGCAAAATTTGATTTCGATACATTCATTTCTAAACCGTATGTGTCTATTCTTTCAAAAACTTCATTTAAATGTTTTCATCTTCACAAGCTGACGCAACTAAAATGTCATCTAAATATGGGAACACAAAATTCAGTCCTCTGAAAACTTCATGAATGAATCTGTGAAAGGTGGCTGGGGCGTGTTTTAACCCAAAACTCATTACATGAAATTCGTATAAACCGAAAGGAGTAATAATAGCAGTTTTACATTTGTCTTCTTCAGCTATTGGAATTTGATAGTAGGCTTTAAAGAGATCAATTTAAAAAAATATTTTTGTGTCGTTAAGTATGTGCTTAAAATCTTCGATTCTTGGAATAGGATACCGATCAGGAATAGTTCGTGAGTTTAGCTGTCTATAATCTCAACAGGGTCTGCATGAATCATCTTTTTTCGTCGCCAAATGCAGTGGGCTTGACCACTGTGAATTTGATGGACGAATAATATTATTGTCAAGCATAAACTGAAATTCTTGTTTAGCGACTGTTAATCTATTGGAATCTAGTTGTCTTGCTTTAGAAAATACTGGTTGTCCTTCAGTTACTATGAAATGCTAAACATCATGTTTGGCTTTTGATGGATATAATGTAACGTGTAGATTCTCCACTTAACCGCCGCTACTGAACTCTGCATTGAAATACCGTGATTCCACGCTATAAAATGCCTGAATGAATGACTTGCGTACGACGAGAATATAGAGATAGCGTCGATTTTGCAGGTAAAGCATCGCTCTCTTTTGGCAAATAGAGGTTGAAGATACCACATCGTTAAGTGTGAAAATTATAGTCAATATCTATTGAACGACTATTCAATATATTAAAATTATTAAGTATCTGTGGCGTCTGATAGACGTCACCTTGGCTGGAGCTAGAAAGCTTTTTGATTGGAACTAAAAATCACCTTGACTGGAACCACAAAGGAAATTCTACTGAAGCTACGATACAACCGCTGCTAGAAACACCAAGAAACTAGGGACGAAAATTAGGCAATCAAAGGAGTACAATCCACCTAGAATAGAATATAGAACGTCGATAGAAAATTAAATAGATAAAAACAGATAAGTCTCATTGTAATAAGAAAGTAGTAAATACCTTCATTTTATCTTGTTGTTATTTCTGAAAACTAACTAGAACTAGAACCTATATATGTATTACCAATCTCCCAGCTAGCTCGGGCATATATTAAAAGGGAAAGTGGTTACAATAAATTAGGTTTAAATATATTAGGATACTTGAATTGTAAACTGGAAAATTTACTTGTATTGTTCAATGTGCTCACGGTATCATTGTGAGTAAGAGAGGCAATTTAACATTTTACTGTAAGTTGTGTTACCCCATCAATTAGTCTTCTTTTATTTAAATCAATCAGTAAATTAAATTTGTTCGAGAAATCAGCTCGCAAAATTCCTTTTTTAACTTTTTGCAATTATAAAAGGAAATTGAAATTCGCGACGGAATCCTAAATCAATATTTAAAATTTTAACACCATAAGTTTCGATTTCAGTTCCATTCGCTGCATATAGTTTATAATCAGTTACTTGTTGATTATTTGACGTAACAGGAATTATACTCACATCTGCTCCACTATCAACTAAGAAACGCAATTTCGATTTCCGATCTTGAACGTATAAACGAAATTTGCGACAATTCTTTAAATATTCTACAGAAGAACTTGTCGCTGAATCTACTGCAGTTTTTAGTTTTCCGAATTTGTTTGGTTTTGTATCCAGCTACAGGGTGATGTGCATTTTTCAGGAATACATTTCGATCCGAATCGAAAGTGATAATAGCAATATTTTCCATTGGGATTGAATGGTTTTTTGGATTTGCTTCGAGAACGTGAATGTAAATTCGTATTCCGAGCTGGTGATCTTGTTCTATGCTGATAGCTTAATTGCGAAATTTGTTGTTCTAATTGCTTTGTTCTTCCTAACAGTTCATCACTGGAACTAGATACATGACTAACTTTACATATTTCAGGTTTAGGGCTCATATCATTTATTTTATCTGCCATTATAGATGGTTTATCAATATTTTCCTCGCTAACAAGTAAAATATTTTTCATTGATTCAGGTAATTTTTCGAGCCAGATTGTTTTTATCAAATTTTCCGAAAAATCTGTGGTAGCAACAGATTTCAGCTTCTGTGAAAATTGACTTGGTTTCATATCACCAAGTTCAATTCCAGATATTGAACGTTTCATCTGAACACTTTCACTTTCTTTAAATAGGTTGAGCAATCTGGTTTTCGAATCGGTATATTTTTTTGAACTTTCGCTGTTTATAATGTCCCAAATGTTTTCAACATATTTTGGCTCTAATTGAGAAACCAAATAATTGAATTTTGTTTCTTCTTGTATTATACCACTAATTTTAAACTGTGCTTCCACTTGAAAAAACCATACTTCGGGTCTGTCAGTCCAAAACGGAGGAATTTTCACAATTACTTTTTGAATTTCTGATTGCATGTCTTTCGAATTTGTTTCTTCATTCATTTTTGAAACGTCTGGTCACCAAATATCACTACCACAGTATATCTAATGATTATATTGCTTTGCGGAATTTGAAATTAACACATTAATATAAATATTCTCTTTCTTAATCAGTTTTATTATTTTGTATAACAATCGAATCGAATTGTCAATTTCCACTGACTTTTGCCAACTCCAGATATAAATTAAAAATATTATCTCTTTTAACCATAGTAACTATGCAATAACGTTTATAATCCTCTACACCACAAATGCATGGAAAATGATTGTGAAGATGAACCGCCGACAATGACGTCACTTCCTTCTTCGGTTCTCCCTCAAGTATTTGATGAAGAAGATCAAGTCAACCAGATCTTGAGCCGCAGCCTGGTTCATCAAAAATAGATTAATAACAATATTGAAATATCAATCATGAATGATTGAAAATTATGGCAAATCATTGATATTTATGTATAGTTATGAATACAGAAAATAAGTATTTCTTTGGCAGCGCTGAAAAACCTCAGTAAATGAATAACATTTGAAGAGTTTATAATGAAATTTTTTTTGTGAGATTATCAGAAAAAAGTGATGACGACCAATAGAAATTTTTTTCTCGAATTATCATCAATTTTCTAATAAAGCTTTGTTATTTTTGGTTCTACGACTAACTAACTTACTGTTAAAGTGCTGAAAAAGTGAATATGGTGCTAAATGAATCAGTATCAACCTGCCTACTCTTTAGAGTCAACAGTTGACTCACTGAGTTAACTGTTGTACTGAAGAGTAGGCAGGTTGAGACATCATATATATATATATATATATATATATAATATATATATATATATATATATATATATATATATATATATATATATATATATATATATATATAAATCATTACACATACTGGGATCCCTATTGTTTGTCTTGTACACGTTTGATATGTCTAGCAATATCAACGGCTGCAACTTGCATCAGTTTGCGGACGATACTTCAGAGTTCAGATATACATTTAATTCGAGAAAGGCAAGATTCAGGATGCACAGTCTACTCTTCAGGATACTATTTATCGTTTGGTTGAAAATGCATTAAATCATGGATTAAGGCTGAATGTTAATAAAACTAATATAATGATATTTAGTCCATCACATACGGAAGTGAGCAAATCAGTATATAGGCTAAGCCGGTTCTAGCTCACTTTTGCCCATTTTTACATGTAAATTCCCATGAGGAAATCTAAGGTCCAAAATAGCGAAAATGGTTCCTTTTTGGTCATGCGCACTGGGTCGGAATCAACGGAGTGGAAATGGCTCCTTGTATATCAGAGTCAATGACCTTCCTGATTTATGTATGGTATAAAGACCATCATTCATATTGAACTATGTAAGAGGAATATATAAAAGTCAAACTCTTTGTGGTTGGTAGCAGGAGATAGATACAAGGATGAAAATATAACTATTTATTTTTTAATGGTTACATAATAATTTTATTAATAATATAATAATTCTTAATTATGGTTAATCTGTATCCATCAATAGATCACCATGAGACACATTCGAAGACACCCTATAATGTCCCCAAGGCAGCGTCTCATCTGTTCCAGGTATAAAATGTGGAGCTAATCCATTTTCAAACATTTTTTACATTTTTACAGATTCCTATACTACTCAATGATACCTACAATATAATACTTCACTTACAGAACAAACCCCGTTAAATCCCTTTCAAAATAGCTGTCAAATATGCGACTTTGGAGCATACCGCGCTAAATTCAATTTTGGTACCGAGGTCCGCTAAATCCCCATTATTTTTTAACGGTTTTTTTTTATTAATAGACAAGTTTTGGCGATAACTGGGTAACAAAATTATGTTAGCGGGTAATCAGTTTATCTCTTTCTATCTTTCATATTGAGAAAGAGATAGACTGATTACTCGGCCAAAAAATCGTGTTACCCGGTTAACGCCAAAACTCGCCTAATGTCACATAGATGATGCTGAGTATGGCTATAAAATACGCGCTTTCCCCGTTATGTTTGCACAGTCAGCTGATTTTTATAACCTCATAGTTCCAGTTATGTGTTTTGAGCTCACAGTAAAGTATACATATAGCAATTATATTACTAGTGATTGAAAAAATGGATGATGCTAATACCACTGTGGGTGCAAGTAATGCTGGATCAAGAAAAAGACAAAGAAATGAAACCAAACGAGAGAAGATTAAATCAAAGCGGTAAGTCAAATTATTATTATCATTTTCGAGAAAAAACCTAGTAATTTTGTTTGTTTGATCCTTAGAAATCAAGTCTCTGCCTCTGCCGTTAAATCATTCAAGAAACCTTGTTTGCACATGGGCCCTACATATTGTTGTTCAGAAATAAAAAATGAAGATGTGCAAGAAATACGAAATTCTTTTAATGCCACTAACGACAAGATTAAACAGGATATTAAACTATGCCATTTTTTGTCTGCCACTGCTGTTGAACGTAAACGATCCATCAAAAACCAACCTAGAAAGCGAGAGTTTACTGTTGCATATTTCATGCCAAAACGACTTTCTAAAAAAAAGATTCAAGTGTGTCAAGCCATGTTCTTGAGCGTTCTCAATATTCATAAGGATCGAGTTAGGCGTGTAGCTAAAGTTTGTTTCGACGGTAAAATCCCGAAGGAACTTCGGGGTGGTGACAGAATGTCCGAGAAGCACATCGACAAAAAGCAAAATATCAGACAATTTCTGGATGGGCTACCTTCTAAGGAAAGTCATTATAATAGAAGAAAATATAAACGAGTTTACCTTGAATGTAGCCTGAACATGAGAAAATTATTTCACCTCTATATAGAACAATGTGCACCAGAATTGAAGACTACAAAATTTGATATGTTTAGAAACATTTTTATAAATGAGTATAATATAGGGTTTAGCAGTCCTGCTTCAGATTGTTGTGCGCAGTGCATGAGACTGAAACATCTGAAAAGTAAGGGACGGGATGAAGAAGCAAGCAGAAAAATCGCCCTGGAGTTAACAATGCATAAGAAAAGTGCCAGTGTATTTTACGAATCCATGAGACTTACCCCTCAAAACTCATACACTTTCTGCTTCGACCTGCAACAGGTGCAGCCTTTGCCCAGAACCCCCATTAATGATGCATTCTATTCACACCAAGTTAGCTTGTTCAACTTCTGTTGTGTTGATATAAAGGCTAAAAGTCCTACATTTTATTTATGGACTGAAGACCAAGCCGGGCGAGGAGCTGAAGAAATTGGATCTGCTTTATTTCATCACTTAAACTGCCTTACACTCACAAACATTCATACACTGAGATTATTCTGCGATGGTTGTGGTGGACAAAATCGAAACTCGTTCATCATTCACACTTTGTATTATTGGTTGAAATTCAAAGCTTCTCCAGCTATAACAGAAATTATAATAACATACCCGGTTCGTGGTCACTCGTTCTTACCAGCTCGTGTTTGGTCACTCGTTCTTACCAGGACCGAGTGTTTGGTCGCGTAGAGAAAGACCTTAAAAAGCATCCACTTCTACCATTAAAAAGCGATTATGAGGCTATCTACAAAAAGCATGGAGTTGTCAGGTTACTCGACAGTGGCGAAAAGAATAGCTGGAAAATATACAACATCAAGGCTCTGGAAGAAAAACTCAAAAAGATTAATGGCATTGCGGAGATGAAAGTGATCAGTTTGAAAAAAGCTACTTCGGGAAACGTTTCTGTGTGTGGCATTCAGCACTTTGGTTCAGAACTGGTACGGAAAAATATACGACCTTAACAAAACCACAGTCTAGAGGGATTCTCCAATCTAATTTGAAAGAAAGAAGACTTGAAAGTCAAACTCCGAGAAAAAGAAAAAATCTTTAGGAAATCTATTAACTAAGCACTTTGGAGACGATTGGAAGAATGACGAGAACTTGGCTTGGTACAATGATCTACTACATAGGCAACCATACAACAAAATGGAAGATGATTCAACTGAACCTTGCGATTGCCTCGCTGAGGAAAACGCCGTACATATCTAATTTAAAAAAAATTATAAAACAGTTAAATTTTTTTTTTGTTGAGAAATGATTGAGAAAATATGTTTTCATATATACATATATAAAAGCATTTGTGTTAATTTTTCCTACATTGGAACCAAAAACTGCTAATTCAAAAAACATGTCCTATTTAACTCCATATTCGAACCAAAACCCGATTAATCCAGAAAAAAAAATCAATTAATGAAACAGGTTTTCAAAAAAAAATCAGCAAAATTTTCAAAAAAAGTCCTTAACAATCAGCAGAATAGAAAGGAAAAAACAGTAAAACGTTAACCATATTTTATTTATTGCAATATGTTTTTTGCGATTTTCCACAAGTTTGACTCAGGGGATTTAGCGGGTTTTGCGCGCGAGCTCCACAAATATCTTTTATCGTCTTTAGAGCTGAGTGCAATTTTCTGTTGTGTGATGGAATATACCTTATGCTTATCGGCTCTTATTAAGTTATCAGTTATAGTAACCTCCTTCCATGTATCAAGACATTTTTCATGATCTTCAAAAGTAATCTTCGTCCTCACAACTGACGATTTGACTCCATTTGCTTTCTTCATAACACCAGCAGATCATCTATCTCATCATCATCGTATCCTTCATCAACCCACTGCTTCTTTTCTTTTTCTATGTCCCACATAATTTGTCATAGGAGTTCCATTGTTCTCATCTTTCATCATACCCAATACTTTCATATTCACGTCACAACTGACGATTTGACTCCTTTTACTTTCTTCATAACACCAGCATTTTTAATAATATCATCTATCTCATCATCATCTTATCCTTCATCAACCCACTGCTTCTAGGCGCCATACTGTCCAGACCATTTAGTTAGAAGGCGCACGTTGACACGTTAACGTATATTCTCCATAGTTTTTCTGTAACAATATAAAATTTTAGCATAATTATGACGAAAAAGCAAGAATGTAACTTACCGAAAACAGCATTATTCATAAGTTCAAATAAATATAGTAGTATAGCAGTAGTGGCTGCGTTGTTTCCTGTTGAAAAGAATGCTAATAGAATTACTAAGTATCCACATTATTCAGAAGTACTAAAACTGAAGGGAATTCAAATTCCTATGACTATGAAGCAGATTCCGTCATTTGAAAAACAGAACGAAGTGTCTATCAATGTTTACATCCTTAAGAAAAAAGCAAATAGATTTATCACTCTTCCACCATACTTGACTAAAAACTGTGTTGATCAACATATAAATCTTTTATTGGTTCAGACTATCTATTTTTCTGAAAATAATAATGATAATGGAAATAATGCTGAGGTGGAAATAAAATACCATTATGTTTTAATCAAAAATTTATCCCGTCTGGTATCAGAACAATTGAGTAAAATAGACCATACAAAGTATATTTGCGATAGATGTCTCCACTATTACCAGTCTCTTGATAAGCTGAAGGAACATACGAAAATCTGCATTATGATGAATGAGACTGCTATTGAGATGCCTCAAGAAGATCAAAATATTCTTGAATTCAAAAATCATAAGAATAAAGAAAAAGCACCATTCATTATTTACGCAGATCTAGAAAGCATTTTGAAACCGACCAATGATCATAAAAAGCTGCAACATCATGTACCTGCAGCTGTAGGATATTATCCGAAATGTTCCTATGATGATTCTCTAAGGTTTTATAAAGCTCATCGTGGAGAGGATTGTATGCAGTAGATTGCAGATGAATAGGCTTATTAGATGTTGTGAAATATTAAAATTCTTTCAATACACGACTACCGCTCACCATTTCAAACTCTCTATCAAAAACTGCATTAACCTTGACAGCTCCAGCTTTTTTCAAGTTATTAAGTAGGCGTCGTCTGAAAATTGCACGGCAATCAGCTAAAAACTCTAGAGGATCCTTATGTCTGAGGTTTGAAATAACCCCTGTTCTAATACGGCAATCAAAAGCTGTAGTGAAATCATCCCAGCGAACTCTATCCCTTGCTGTTTCTAGTCGAGTCGTTGTACCAGCTCCCTGCTTCTTCAAAATTTTCAACTACGCATACTCTTCACTTGCCCCAATTTCATTGTTAGATTCTGCTTTTCTCTAATCATCTTCACCGATTTGAATTTCTAGTTAATTCTCGAAGAGCTGATGAACACTCTTTAAGTCATTAACCATTTGTTCATCATTGCTTAATTTTAGGAAACACAGCAGTGCTCGTATCTTATTCAACAATGCAGCAAACATGTTGGTTGTAGCCTCATGAACGATCAGAAGAAACTGAATCAGAACTCTAGAATTCAACGATTCAATACAACGACTAGTCGTTGATAACGGGTGTTCTAACCCCCGTTCTCATCGAAGTCGTTGAGAACGGGTGTTCCAACCCCCGTTCTAAGCGGAAGTCGTTGGGTAACCGTTGTGAATGACTTGTTTGAAAACACATCCCGTTTTTAATGGACTCAATTGAAAGTTGATCAAAACGTAATAGAGGGTTCTAAACATTAATCCCCAAGACGATGGGGCCTCACGTCTTCTTATACTCTTATCTAACAAATTTTCGTCTACTTTTCACGACCGAAAGCATAGCCGAATGGTCATAGTACTGATTATGGGTGTGGCATTGTCTGAGTTCGAATCCCATACATTTGTCCTTCAAATTTTTTCATTTTATTAATGTGCCTGCGAGAGAGGTTTAGAAACTATTAAAGGGAGAGGGGGTTGAGATAGTTTATAAATTCTGAATGACCCCGAATTTATTCCTTTTCAATCAAGTTTTTTGGTTAGTTAAGTGTATTCTCTCCTGACTCATCAATAAGGTGAGTTTTCATAAATTGGCTCCAATAATTATTTTCTCATTTAATAATGAACGTAGGTTTTCGATATTTATATTATTTATGATAAGAGTACGAAAGCTGAATATTAGAAGCTACTGATATTTATGTTGTGTGAATATAGGGTTAGTTGTATAAGGTAGAAATGGGGTTAGTAAATGAGGATGGTACATTCTGCACGTATGGCGCTCATTCTTCGGTATATGGTCGATTGAAGTTACTTTTGGGGGTTTTTTATTTTTATTATTTGTCTAGGAAGAGTTTCTGACATATTCAGATTTTTATTATTTTGTGTAAAATTTCATTCAAAGTTGGATTTTTTTATCATGAGGGTGAATTATTTATTAGGGTGTTTATATTATAATATGTTATGGATCGTCAAAAGGTCACTAAGGGGTGTCTGAGTGTCTGAGGAAACGTTATTTTTACTCTGAAATGTATCGAATCTGAGATATTAAGATTTTTATACTTTTATGCTGAAAAATTTCATTCAAAGTTGGACTTGTAAATTTTTTCATTATGATGGTGAAATGTAATAATATGTTATTAGATGATCTGACATAATGTGGTTCATCTTCACAATCTTCTTACAGATAATTGAATTCCGTGTATCTAGTGCAGAATAAATAGGTGAGTTGGTTTTCCTTAATCTTAAGAAATCAGGTAATCAATACTGATTCATTAATTATTTGTGGCTCCATTCTGGTATTAAAGGGATGACCGACTATTTCCTTCAGGAAGGCATGACATGTATCCCTATAGGGAGAGAGTACTTGCTCTTGATGTCTGTAAGACCTATGTACAAAGTAGGCAGTCATCGTTAATGAGTAGGTATAATCAATGTCGACGTATCTACTAAGATGTTCTGGGGAAATAGTTGCCTAGGTCTTGTCCTGGCTATAGAAGATGCGTCCTATTGGGCAAATTTCGGTAACAAGAGAATTAAATAAAAAAAATTTATTACGGAAAGTTAATATAAATTTGAGATCTATGAATATTGTACCTAGTTCCTAACCTCTAATTGGTGCTCTGATGACATAGTTCCGATGCGACACCACATACCTTGTTCAGGGGTCTACTTGAGGCTTAGGATCTAAATATAATATTTATTACACCTCAAATTTATTTTTATAGAGAATAACATGAAAAATAAATCGATTACGCAAAGCTAATATAAATTTGAGATCTATGAATACTGTTTCTAGTTCCTAACCTCTAATTGGTGCTCTGATGGCATAGTTCCGATGCGACACCATATACCCTGTTCAGGGGCCTACTTGAGGCTTAGGATCTGAATATAATATTTATTACACCTCAAAATGAATTTTTATACTTTGATCATTGTATATTTTCTACTGACGGTCACTTCGATTCATATGTTAATATTGAAAATATAACTTTCTCATCTATATTCTATAAATCATTTAAAATCTCATGAGTCATTTCTAATTTTTCGTTCTCTATCTGAAAGCTATACACTGAATTTGAATATCTCATATTTTTTCACACCGTGGATATCTTGTACTAATGTTTAGTATTCCGTTGACTTGATTTGTATTGAATCGTTGAATTCTAGAGTTCTGATTCATTTTCTTCTGATCGTTCATGAGGCTACAACCAACATGTTTGCTGCATTGTTTAATAAGATACGAGTACTGATGTGTTTCCTAAAAATAAGCAATGATGAACAAATGGTTAATGATGGACTTAAAGAGTGTTCATTAGCTCTTGGAGAATTAACAAGAAATTCAAATCGGTGAAGATGATTGGAGAAAAGCAGAATCTAACAATGAAATTGGGGCAAGTGAAGAGTATGCGTAGCCAGTTGAAAATTTTGAAGAAGCAGGGAGCTGGTATAACGACTCGACTAGAAACAGCAAAGGATAGAGTTCGCTGGGATGATTTCACTACAGCTTTTGATTGCCGTATTAGAACAGGGGTTATTTCAAACCTCAGACATAAGGATCCTCTAGAGTTTTTAGCTGATTGCCGTGCAATATTCAGACGACGCCTACTTAATAACTTGAAAAAAGCTATAGCTGTCAAGTTTAACGCAGTTTTTGGTAGTGAGTTTGAAATTGTGAGCGGTAGTCGTGTATTGAGTGAATTTAAATATTTCTCAACATCTAATAAGCCTATATACAGAGATACTGATCTTAACTATTGGTTCGATGAGAACGTTAAAGGACCTTTACTGAGAAAGTTGGAAGAGTTTCAAGAGCAAGACTCTGGATAGGCGTTGAAGCAAGTTGTTAATTTAGGAGTTAATATCAATAAGTTCACTCCTCAATTGGGATCATCATACATTGAACTGCCTGTAGAAGCTGTAGTGGCTGCGTTGTTTCCTGTTAAAAAGAATGCTAATAGAATTACTAAGTATCCATATTAATCAGAAGTACTAAAACTGAAGGGAATTCAAACTCCTATGACTATGAAGCAGATTCCGTCATTTGAAAAACAGAACGAGGTGTCTATCAATGTTTACATCCTTAAGAACTTTTTTCTTAAGATAGATTTATCACTCTTCAACCATACTTGACTAAAAACTGTGTTGATCAACATATAAATCTTTTATTGGTTCAGAATATCTATTTTTCTGAAAATAATAATGATAATGGAAATAATGCTGAGGTGGAAATAAAATATCATTATGTTTTAATCAAAAATTTATCCCGTCTGGTATCAGAACAATTGAGTAAAATAGACCACACAAAGTATATTTGCGACAGATGTCTCCACTATTACCAGTCTCTTGATAAGCTGAAGGAACATACGAAAATCTGCATTATGATGAATGAGACTGCTATTGAGATGCCTCAAGAAGATCAAAATATTCTTAAATTCAAAAATCATAAGAATAAAGAAAAAGCACTATTCATTATTTACGCAGATCTAGAAAGCATTTTGAAACCGACCAATGATCATAAAAAAGCTGCAACATCATGTACTTGCAGCTGTAGGATATTATCCGAAATGTTCCTATGATGATTCTCTAAGTTTTTATAAAGCTCATCGTGGAGAGGATTGTATGCAGTAGCTTGCAGATGAAATGAAACAGCTAGCGGAAGATCTCTCTACTGTCTTTTGGTGTTCGTATAATATTGATATGACTCCTCAGGACGAATCTGAATTCAGAAATACTATGAAGTGTTATATATGTGATCATGTTTTGTCTATGGATGATAAGAAAGTGCGAGACCATAACCATTTGATTCCTGAAAACAATTATAGTGGTGCTGCTCACGAATCATGTAATATAAACTATCAAGATAGCCGTGTGATCTCTGTGGTGTTTCATAACCTCAGTGGGTACGATGCCAATTTCATTATTGAGGATGTTGCAACTAGGATTGATTTACTACCCATAACTAAAGAAAACTATATTTCATTCACTAAACACATTGATGGAACACCTATTCAATTCCGTTTCATTTATTCATTCCGATTCATGAACTCCTCACTAGATAATCTAGCCACATACTTAACTGAATATCTAAATCTGAGATCGCAGTTTTCCGAATTAGATGAGAATCGCTTCAAACTACTAACAAAGAAGGGAGTTATGCCATATGATTACCTCGATGCATTTTCGAGATTTGGTGAAACAAGCTCACCATCTATCGAGGCTTTCTATAATAATCTAGATAATAAACCTTGCTCTCAAAGACTGTATCGTAGGTCACGACTGGTTTGGATTGAATTCAGTTGTAGTAACTTGGATGCATACGTTGACCTATACATGAAGTGCTCATTATTTCACATTACATGGATTCACTGGGGATGCTATGTTGAAATATACGAAGCAAGAATTGGAGCTTCTCACAGATCCAGATATGTTGATCGTCGATTGGTATAGAAAACCAATGAGTTCTGGCAGATATTTGAACTACCTATCGAGTCATCCAATAAGACAAAAAATTAATTTAATTTTGGGTATGAAAGAGAGGGTGTCCAGGATTTCTCATGCGTCACTAGTTGCTGGTAATATAAAAAAATTATATCAGTTGTTAATCGATAATGGCTATCCACGCATGTTGCTCAATAAACTTTTATATAATACAGCACAACGTCCTCAAATAGTAAACGTTATGAGGCCTGACTATGTTTCGGTCAAAGGTGAACTCATTGGGAGGAAATATGTATCAATTCCGTCAATTCCTGAAGTTACAAAGCAATTGGTTATGTTACTGAAGAGTGATGATCTTAGATTTGCAATTAAGAATCAATTTAGTGTTAAATTGTTGTTCTCATCAGTGAAAGATAAAATCGATAAAGATAAACTTAGTGGTGTGGTGTATAGCATTCCTTGTCACGTATGTGAATTATCATATATTGGTCAGACGTCTCAGCAATTGAAAAAGAGAATTAGCCAACACAAGAGTGATATAAGGAACCCAAAGAAGGTGTGTGCACTGGCTGAACATTGCAGAGCTACGGACCATAATATGGACTATGGGTCTGCAAAAATTTTGGAATATGAGTGTAGTATAGATAAGAGATATTTTTTGAAGATGTGTATCATATAAAACGTTGCCCGGATTCAATGAATTCGAGGAAAGATATAGAATAACATTAGTAGTATTTATTCTTTTTAATAGCATATGACGTCACGAATTGCAATGAAAGTTTTGTTGATTGATTAATAAGGTCAGGATAAAGAAGAAGAAGAACATTGTGTCACTTTATTTTATTTTTAATTTTATAACTTAGGTTGTCAACTTGCTGTTGAGCATTCTGTGATTGCTTCATTCTCTTGGTACCACGATGTTGTGTTGTTGAATATTCGTAATATTTATTTTTCAAAGAAATTACGTTTGACTTAGTGTAAAGAAATTCATATAATGTAGTACAGTTTAATAATGTTATGGTTTGTCACATTAGTTTTGTGTTTTTTCTGTTTTTGGAGATGTCAGCTTATTTTGTAACCTCAAACATTCGGTGAGTCCTGTTTGTTTTGAGACCGCTCGTGTTGCTAATTATTGAACTAATTATTGTAGAGTCCTGATG
>JARQZK010002208.1:22500-27500 GCA_030704885.1 Cynegetis impunctata | reverse complement strand
AGCATCCAATACCATGTAGATCCTGGCACAATAAGAGACAAGAAGTCAATATATAGCAAAAGGTTGACAGAACGACTAACAAAGAAAACAACATCACCACAAGAGCGCTCGGACTAAACAAAAATTAGACTGATAAAAATATTGAAAGGAACAACCGCATGTTTAGTAACATCAAAAACTAAAAAAAAGCTCACAACACCAAACCAAAGAGCTACTGGAAAAAAGAGAGAGCTTATTAAAGAGAACAAATGGAATACAGTACCTAGAGTTTGCCGAACTAAACAAAACAACAAGGAAATTGGCCAAGCAGGACATAAGAAAGCATTAAGAGAATCGAATTGAAGAGTTAATTCAGCAAGACAGAGGCAACAGAGGTGTCCTACACAGGTCTATACGAGTTCAAAATAGACAATTAGGATGCCAGAACAGCAAACAACAATCAGAAGAACAGTATATGTGATATTGGCTCCGAGGATCTACCAGATATTGAAGAAGGAGAAATTCGGAAAGCTTTAAACCAATTAAAAAAAGGAAAGGCCGCAGGTGGCGATAACATTAAACCGAAACTGTTGAAGAAAAAGAGATGCCTGTTGGTAACGAAGCTCAAATCACTATCTGATACATGCCTAATCGAGGGAAAAATACCACAGGATTTGAACACCGCGATAGTCATACTGATATATAAGAAATGTGATCCGAGCAACCTAGAAAACTACTGACCAATCAGGCTGATCTACAAGGTATTTATGAGAATAATAACAAACCGCCTTGAATGCAAACTTGACACATACCAACCCTATGAGCAGGCGGGCTTCAGGAAAGGCATGAGTACAATAGAACATCTCCACATCGTAGGGAAAAGCAACGGAATGTAACATCCCAAGATGGGTCACCTTCATAGACTTTAGAAAGGCCTTCGACAAAGTTGAATTTTGGGCAATTATCAGATCAATGAAAAATGCAACAATAGACCAACGCTATATTAACATTATACAGATACCAAATGATTGCTCAAAAATGAAAGTAAGGCTACATGAGGACACTGACGAAATCCTGATTGAAAGAGGCGTTACACAAGGAGACATTGTGTCACCCAAATTGTTTACACTGGTGCTAGAGGATGTTTTCAAAAGCCTACACTGGGAAGACAAAGGAATTAAAATATCGAGAGAAAAACTCAGTAACCTAAGATTTTCTGATGACATTGCCATTTTTGCACCAAACAGTGAAGAATTAGAACACATTCTTATAAAACTACAAGAAGCTGAAAAAGTAGGCCTAGAAATGAACATTTCTAAAACCAAATTTATTACGAACCAGCGGACAAACATAGAAAGTATAAATGTGATAGGATAACAAGTAGAGAAAGTGAACTCTTTTGTCTACCTAGGTCAAGAAATAACATTGGGAAAAATTAACCAAGAACTTGAAATTAACCATAGATTACATCTGTGATGGGCGGCCTATGGAAAGATGCGACACGTCTTCAACTCCAACCTACCTCTCAAACTAAAAACCAAAGTTTACATTGAATGCATTCTCCTAGTAACAACCTACGGATGTGAAACATGGGTTCTAACAAAGAAAATCCTAAATAAATTAAAGATACACTAAAGATCAATAGAACGAAAAATGCTAGGAATAACGCTTGGAGATCATAAAACCAATGACTGGGTAAGAAATAGAACCAAGGTCGAAGATATAGCTAGGCGAATAGGTAGTCTTAAATGGAACTGGTCCGGACATGTTGCCCGAAATACAATTAATTGGAGCGGAAAAACAACAAGACGGAGACCTTGGGGGGAGAAAAGAAGCAACGGCAGACCACAACAAAGATGGTATGATGACATCAAAAGAAAAGCCGGACTTAACTGGAACCAAGTGGCAGAGAACAGGGAAACCTAGAAAAATATGAGAGAGGCCTATATCCAAAGGAAAGAAAACGGCTACAAGAAGAAGATATATAAATATATATATATATATATATATATATATATATATATATATATATATACATATATATATATATAAATATATAAATATATATATATATATAAATATAGATATAAATATATATATATATATATATATATATATATATATATATATATATATATATATATATATATATATATATATATATATATATATATATATATATATATATATATATATTTCTGGAGTGGATCTCTAGTTTTCTATCCGACCGCTGTTTATTTGTTGAGAATAAAAATTGCAGATCTAGAAACTATCTCCTATCTATTGGGGTACCTCAGAGTTCTGTTTTGGGACCGTTAATTTTTCTACTATTCATTAACGATCTTCCTGATTATATGAGTTCCGACTCGATTACTCTTTTCGCTGATGACACATCAATGGAAGTATCAGCGACGACCATGGATGAGTTGAGAACCAAATGCGAAATACTTATCCGAGATCTTTCTGACTAATAGTTTTAAAAGGTTGTTGGTCGGGATGATTATCAAAAGAAAACCAATTCAAAGATTTGCCGACGTTTCGTTTATGCTTATAAACTTCTTCAGGGCTCTGAAATGAACATAAAATTGGCAATACTATATAAAATATAGTAATTTAAAAAACACAATTGGAAAATTAATACAACTACAGACAGTGTACATCGACTTATGACTTTACAAACATTCATAGATAGCGAGAGAACAAAAAAAAAAAAAAACACAATAAATGATCAAGATATAAACAGATAGACAGTACATTAACTTACATCATTAGTTGGCTCTTTCCGTCAGGATGTAACGTAAAATCAACTTGAACAAAATAGAGAACATAGCAACAGATACCACTTTCGATGATCGGCGTAAACTGATTGACTAATTGAAAGAGATTCGTACGAAGGTTGGTGCGACAGATGTTAGACGAGTTATTTATTATTGTTGTGTGTTTTTCATCTTCTTTTTCGGTATTTTTGAGATCAAGTAATAATATGCTACGTTTAAATTTTCCATATCAGTTCTTCGATTCATTGTCAGTGGTTCTTCTTTTATGGAAAACATTTCATGTAGTAAACGTTTTTTTAAATTGTCCTGTTTCCCTATTATTTTTACGTCGCTTAGTTCAAAACTATGCATCTCTTGCAAAGAATGTTCAGCTAATGCTGTGTTGTTTTCTTTTCTTTTTAAAGGATTATGAATATTGATTACATCTCTCTTATGTTCTTGTATTCTCAATTTTAAGTAACGACCTGTTTGTCCTATGTAAACTTTTGAACAGTCAGTGCATGGGATTCTATAAATGACGTTGGACTTCAATTCTTTTGGAGTTCTTTCTTTTAATTTTGAATAAAATTGTTTTACTCTATTTTCTGGTTTTGAGG
The DNA here is from genome assembly GCA_030704885.1 of Cynegetis impunctata. Lineage (NCBI taxonomy): Eukaryota > Metazoa > Arthropoda > Insecta > Coleoptera > Coccinellidae > Cynegetis > Cynegetis impunctata. The sequence goes on along the minus strand of JARQZK010002208.1, from coordinate 24,148 downwards.
TAATTAGTGGTTTTTGTGTTTTTAATATTCCTGCAATTCTCTCAGAAAGTTGTGTAATGTAGGGAATCTTATAATATTTGACATCATTCTTGACTCTGTTTTCTGCAGGAATAGATTCAATGATAGGAATGTTCTTTAAAATTTTATTGATAAAGCTCTTAGGATACCCATTCATAGTTAGAATTGTTGTTAGTTTGTTTTCATTAGTTTTATGGAAAGTTTCATGTGATAATTTTAATGATCTTTGATATAAATTTTTAATGATACTAATTTTGTGTGTAAGTGGATGGTGTGAATAAAAATTAAGAATTCTTTCTGAGGAAATTGGTTTCTGATACCAATTAAATATCAATTCTTGGCCCTTCCTAATAAATAGTGTGTCTAAAAAGGGGATCCTTCCTTCAACCTCACACTCTATAGTGAATACTAATCTGGGATGAAAATTATTAAACGTAGACAATAGTTCTTCTTCCTTTCCTATAGGTATTGCTGTAATGATGTCATCGACATAACGCTTGAAAAACGGTATCTCAAATGTAAGCTTACCTAGAGCTTCATTCTGTAATTCTGATATAACAATGTCAGCAACTATTGGTGCTAAACAATTACCCATTCCTAGACCGAATGTTTGTTTATAGTATGAGCCATTATAAATAAAATAGCTATTATCTACACATAATGAAATAGTTGCTGACATTGTTATATCAGAATTACAGAATGAAGCTCTAGGTAAGCTTACATTTGAGATACCGTTTTTCAAGCGTTATGTCGATGACATCATTACAGCAATACCTATAGGAAAGGAAGAAGAACTATTGTCTACGTTTAATAATTTTCATCCCAGATTGGTATTCACTATAGAGTGTGAGGTTGAAGGAAGGATCTCCTTTTTAGACACACTATTTATTAGGAAGGGCCAAGAATTGATATTTAATTGGTATCAGAAACCAATTTCCTCAGAAAGAATTCTTAATTTTTATTCACACCATCCACTTACACACAAAATTAATATCATTAAAAATTTATATCAAAGATCATTAAAATTATCACATGAAAGTTTCCATAAAACTAATGAAAACAAACTAACAACAATTCTAACTATGAATGGGTATCCTAAGAGCTTTATCAATAAAATTTTAAAGAACATTCCTATCATTGAATCTATTCCTGCAGAAAACAGAGTCAAGAATGATGTCAAATATTATAAGATTCCCTACATTACACAACTTTCTGAGAGAATTGCAGGAATATTAAAAACACAAAAAACACTAATTACCTCAAAACCAGAAAATACAGTAAAACAATTTTATTCAAAATTAAAAGAAAGAACTCCAAAAGAATTGACGTCCAACGTCATTTATAGAATCCCATGCACTGACTGTTCAAAAGTTTACATAGGACAAACAGGTCGTTACTTAAAATTGAGAATACAAGAACATAAGAGAGATGTAATCAATATTCATAATCCTTTAAAAAGAAAAGAAAACAACACAGCATTAGCTGAACATTCTTTGCAAGAGATGCATAGTTTTGAACTAAGCGACGTAAAAATAATAGGGAAACAGGACAATTTAAAAAAACGTTTACTACATGAAATGTTTTCCATAAAAGAAGAACCACTGACAATGAATCGAAGAACTGATATAGA
>JARQZK010002208.1:0-17500 GCA_030704885.1 Cynegetis impunctata | reverse complement strand
TCGAAAGAAACTTCGTTCCAGCCGGGTGTCCCTTGATACCTCTCTTCTTTTTTTTCATGACTTGGACATATCGTTCAAATATTACTGGATGTGGCATTATACATATTTGCTGCACAACTTAATGTATAGGATCTATAATGAAGAGTTGGGGAGACACAATATCTCTCAAATTCTCATTGAACAAAGTTGATAATCTGTATTTAGTGAAGTATTATTTTTCGACAGACTTATTTATTATGGATATATATATATATATATATATATATATATATATATAAATATATATATATATATATATATATATATATATATATATATATATATATATATATATATATATAAATCTAAAAATTGTAATTATTGAAGTTTCTGATCATTTCATATGTCATTATCAATATATATTTTAGAAAATGTTGAGATGAACAAGAATTTGAAAATTGTACATTTCGATAATCAATATACATATAACTATATATAAATATATAAATACATATATATATATATATATATATATATATATAGATATATATATATACATATATATATATATATATATATATATATATATATATATATATATATATATATATATATACATATATATATATATATATATATATATATATATATATATATATATATATATATATATATATATATATATACATATATATATATATATATATATATATATATATATATATATATATATATATATATATATATATATATATATATACATATATATATATATTTATTTGAAATGTTGTTTCCTGTGAACTATTTTTAACTTTTTGATAATTATTAGCAATAACAGGCTTGTGTTGAATCTCAGAGAACTCGATTTTATTAAAAAGTTGACGTTTCGCCACGACATTCGTGGCTTTTTCAAATCTTTCGAAAAATTGAAATTTTTTTGAGATTTATTGATTTGGAAAAATTTGAATAGTTGAAAAAGACTACTATGTTTCCTCAAAATTTTTCGGCTGTGGCCGTTCTCTGTTATTTATTACGTGCCAATATTAACATTCAATTCTTCTTATAATAAAAGTGTAAATTGTTATTTTTAACCATTGTTTTAATAACATTCAAATCTGTTATTATTAGATGGTAAGGAAAGCCACAGAAGCCTTTACCCACGTAATGTTCGAAATAGGTTCAAATTATTTTGATTTCTAAAAGTCAAAGAATAGGGTACTATTTATCTTTTTATTTGAAAAATTTTTTATTACGGCTGTGGCCGTCTTTAGTTATTAATTACGTGCTATTTAGTCCAATATCAATAGTAAGGTCTGTTGATATTAGATGGGAAGGGAACCACAGAAACCTTCACCCACGTAATGTACAAAATAGTTCTAAAATATTTGATTGTTGTCTTTAAATCCACACGATATTAAAGTACACACTGCACAAAATCAAATAAAACAAATATATTCTAAATTAAAAAGTAAAACACCTCTTCTGCAAAAATCTCATGTTGTTTATAGTATACCCTGTAATAATTGTAATAAATCATATATAGGACAAACTTTTCGAAATTTAGAAGAAAGATTGAAAGCACACAAATATACCAAAACACAAACCACAGCACTAATAAAACATAAAAACAATGAGAATCATAGTTTCAACTTTTATAGCACAAAAATTTTAGAAATAGAAGAAGATCAAAAACACAGAGAAATTTTAGAAATGTTACATATTCAAAAAAATTTAAATAAAGTCGTAAATGATAGAACAGATATAAAACATTTAAATTCAATATATGCAGATTTAATTCTTCAATTCTTCTAAGAAACAACATAAATCAAAACAAAATAATTCAACAAACAAACTCTTACCATAACAACTCATCTTTTTAGACAAAATCTGAACATCTAGAATTTTCAATTTTTCTCAAGCGGTGAATAATTGTTGTTTTCCAATATCTTTGGTAGGATGGCGCTCTGGATTGTTATCCAGACAGTGTTACTGGCCACGATTTGTATTGGGGAACAATTAGAAATTTGTTAATTCACTCCGAGTCAAATAAGCTGCACTGATGAGGTCTAATAAGATCGAAACATCTATATGCAGATTTTGATTCGGGGTGACGATTTCTATAATTCACTGTTAGATTGTGAATGTAGAATTCACGTCGAGCAATATATATAACCAGCTCCCTTAGTAAGTTGTTGGATAATTTTTTGAATAATTGGAAAATTCTCCTTCTTCACTTTATGTAATATATCAAATGGAACATGGTCAATTTGTATATTTTTCATTATTTGGTTTTGAATATTGCGAACATCGCAACAAGTATTGACGGACCGCGGTCTTGAGAGTATATCAGAGATTTTAAAACGATATTTATTTATTCATTTAGCGTATGGATTTTTTTACAATACGATACTAATAGAAGATCCAATGATAAAATATATATGAGTGTCCAAATTGCACATGCATAATACACATCCATTCGATTGCGTCTTGAGAACAGTCTGAAACGATATGTCCTGTCCGTATTCGATTCAACTTAGCCCAGGTGGAACGTGGGAGCCATTGAAGCCGAGTTCAGGGTTGGTTACTTGGATGTAGTCAGACTCTGTTGTAGGTAGCCATCTCTCTGTCCATTGCTGTTTCATATTGAATTCATTTGTCATTTCGGATGCGATATGTTAGAGCCCTTTCAGACTAGGATACTGTATCCGAGAAACTGTATGCGAGATACAGAATTTAGACCAGATACAGTCAAGATACTTCTGTTAGAATATAGTTTTGTTAATAAATTTTATCAGTACAATATTAGTGCTGTACGGTGCTTTTTATGAAATGGACATTGAAGAGTGCGCTATGCTGTGGTATATTATATTTCTGGGCCCTAACTACAGTTTACCATGTATAATTTATTTCCGTAACTTACTTTTTACTTGATAGTTTGCTAACAGTTACTAGATAGTAGTGCACTGATTAATACAAATTAAACATCAATTCGCTCATCTAAAGGGTTTTCACTGGAATCCGTAAAAACTTAAAAGCAATATAAATTAACGAATAAACTCATTATTCATCGCTAATAAACAATATTATTGAAATATTTCATTTTATTTTTGTTATCCATCTTGAGATGATTTTTGTAAAAATCAGTAAGCTTTCGACGAATAATCGTCTTGTTTCGAGAATTTTTAATAATATAATAATTTGATTTATTTAGCTAATGAATTTATGCATTCCTTTTTGAATGCACTGTATAATTACTTTTATAAATATACCTACCACATTCATTTTGTTGAACAATTGTCATTTCTTCAAAATTTTCAAACATCTGTTTGGTAATTTCCACCCAACATTTTTGTTTTATATTTCTGTCAAAATGATTTTCATTACTTGTATCCCATATACAAGATTTCGGTTCTACCAAACTCATAAATTTCTCGTTATCAAAAACTTTATTCTCCATGGTACAATCGAAAAACCGTTCTATTCCACTTCACTTCTACTAATAAATAATAAAAATATTGTACACCTATGCTATTGTACTTTTTGAATCGCAAAAGTATGCAAGTCTGAACAGGTCCATAAGCCACAATGATAATTCGGTATCCCGGATTCGGATACTGTCGCCGGCGGCTGAATGAGCGAGATTCAGAAATTTAGTATCGCGATACGGTATGCTGTGAATGCAGTGTGAAAACGCATATATTTTCTGTATCTTGGATACGCGTATCTCGGATACAGTATTCAAGTCTGAAAGGGCTCTTAGTGTGCTTTGGAACTATTCACGCCACACTTGCAGAGTGGACATTTCATGTCAGGAAGTTTTATATTTATTCTCGCAACGGTATTCTGCATTTTCGGCCTTAACCAATATCCAATATCTTGCTATGAACGGAGATTTTTGTCCCAGAATCCATATAATCAACTCCTTCGGAAAGTTGTTCAAAAATTTTTCAAATTATCGAAAAATATTCTTTGTTCACTTATCTAATAAACAATAATAATCGAAAGACTTTGAGCTCTGCTTTGAGATTAATGAATTGAATGCATCATATCTCATATATCAGGTTTATCTTGTTATTCTGGTTTAGTAATCCATTTGAAATTTGAATGATTGTGTTATTTTCTGGTGCATTTTCAATATTTGAAATTATGTGATAATTTTAGATTGCCTCAATGAATTTTTATCTGATATCGTTTTCTAACCGCTTGATTGAACTGAATTTCATCTTTATTGGCAATTATTTCATTGATAGGTATTCGAATTTCATTTTTTAGTTTTACAGCTTGTATAGAGTATGAACTCAAAGTTTTATGAAATAATAGTATCGTGAGTACTTCAGAAACTTTTCACCTAGACTGTTTGGAAAGCATCTGCTTGAAATCCAGAACATGCAATATGAATTAAAAATTGAAATCAAATATCTATTGACAAAAACAAAGGAATAATTAATTACAAATCATTATTCAGAACTTTGTTTGAACAAAATAAGCACAAATAAATAAAACTCATTATTCCAAATTTGAACGAAACTAAACACTTCATCAATTAAAACTCACAAGTAAGAATCAATAAGTCTGATGAACAAAACTTAATTTGAATTTACTACGTTTATTATCACAAAATATTTTGAAAAATATAACACTGCGATTGCAATTTCGGTCCCTAGACCATCATCGGGCAGATTGAGTTAAGAAGTTAGTTTTGTTCATCATGTTAAATTATCACGTAGTAACGACGGATTCCTTCAACTATCAATAAGTCTGAGTGAGAATCAATGAGTCTGATTAAGAAAACAAGATAGCTATAATTGAAGATTATTATATGAAAACGTGTGAACAAAAATTACACATCTCGACCTCTAAATAAAAGCTTACTTCAACGTACACGAAATTGATCATTAATGACCCATTTTAATGTGCAATTTCTCCTATTTTAATGTATGATTGTCATGGGCAACCAAACACAGAAGTATTCAGCACGGAATAGTTGAATAGTTCTGTGTCTGTACTGTTATTCCACAGAGAAAAGGAATTCATAATTCAAATCGAAAAATTTAACTCTACAAAATAAAGTAGAAACTGCGGAAAAAATTTAATGCAATAATCGTTCGAAAGTAATTAACACTTCAGCTTCCACCAGTTCCACATATTCCTTATCGGATATTGTAGGTAATGTTAACTAGTCAAAATGTCACATGTCTAATATTCCATCTATGAATTTCTCAAATTGTTCCATCAGGAGCATAAATATAAATATATCGAAATGAACATAGAAATTCATATTGTGTCAAGTGTATCTGTCATGCAAAATAAAAATTTATTTCAATCAAGAATTTGTACTCAATTCATGATGAGGTCGACGCAAAAATCTTGTAATAAACTCGTTTATTAATGTAGCGATTAATGATCTCGAACTATTATTAATATTAAAATATCTCAACCATTAATCGCTGTCATTAATAAACTTGTTTATTAAATAACTATTATATATTTAATTTGGAATTATGTTGCACTGCGACCTTAAGGTCTATTGTACCTCCCATCAGAGCTGTTTTCTGTACTACGCCATCTACCTAAAGCACGCCTTCTAGTTCTAGAGTATTATTAAATTCCAATATCTGGAAAGGCTTCAAGGAGATTATGTCCTCACTGCTACAAGTTTCTTGACCAAAACATTCTTTTCGTTGGCTTGCAATGGCGAAGCATTCTCTAGCCAGGTGAACATTAGTTTCCTCCTCCTTCCCACATAATCTATAATAGTTAGTTCGTAATAAACCTATTCTCATCAGATGTCCTATAATTAACCCTCCGTTAGGCGCGCAGTTTAATGTAACATGGTTAGTCGCGCTGTATCTCCCAGATACATACGTACGTATGATCTGTGTTAGATAGATACGTACGTATTTGATGTGTTATTCAATTTAAATTTCAATAATTTGCACCTGAATGAGTCCCACAACTCGATATAAGCAATATTTACTAACCTGACTGTTATTATTAAAATAACCGAAGTCCATCTTACCAGCCAACATCAAAACCAATGTATGGTATTGTAAGTTTCACTTTTTTAGTTGAAAAATTCGATTAGGAATAAATTGTAAAAAGACAGTTTCAACGTCAACTTTTGTACAAAAACCATTCAAAAACCAAACGTATAAAGTTTATTATTATATTTACAATGAAGCATATAAAAATATATTTTCAAATTTAATCTTCTTCGCTAGTATCGAGACAGTTTTCACAAACTATTTCCGAATGTTGTTTCAAACATAAAGCTATGCCGCATTTCTGACAACCATAAGCTGTGAATGACGTTATTTTGTTGTGTTGGTAGCAGAGTTGACAGCGTCGTCTTTTGGAAGCTCTCGACTTTCCAGATTCGGGTTCTTCTTGGGGACTGTATTTTTGGAGTAAATTTTTTGTTTCCACGGGAAGGCTTATAATTTGTGCTCGTATTCGTAGTTGTTCTTCTACCAGACTTAGAGCCAGTTTTTTCAAATATTCCCTTCTTGACACAAATTCGTTTTGGTTAGCGAGGAAAACTATTCTAGAGTTCACTCCCGCGACGTTCATGAGGTGGTAAAAAATCACCATTGGCCACGTTCTTGTCGATCGACTAACATTATAAGTGGCGCAAAGTTTGTCGACGACGTCTACCCCCGATTTTGTTTCATTATGGAATAAAATTATTTCCGGTTTCTTCTCGGGGTCGTTGGAAACTTCTTTTGAAGAAACATGCATACTCGAAAGCAGCACAACGGATTTTCTTTTTTTCGGAACGTACGAAACGAGAGTCTCATTCTTATTATATCCGAAAAAAATGCTGAAACATGCACGATTTTTTGGGGGCACAAAAGTTGGCGGAAGCTCTCTTTTATTTTTGCGAATTGTGCCTGCGTAAGATAACCTTTTCTTTTCCAGCTCTCGAACCAACTTCAAACTGGTAAACCAATTATCGGCGATAATGTTGCGACCGGATCCAAAAATCGGTTTAGCAAGCCGCATTACTACCGAATCTGATGAACTTGATTGTTGAAATGGCCCTTCAGGCTGTTGTCCACAGTATATAAGCGGTATAGTACAATTTGGCATCGCTCAGACAAAATATTTTTATCCCATATTTGTTGGGTTTGGATGGAATATATTGCCTAAATGCACATCTACCTCGAAATCCAGGCAACATATCATCAATTGTTACGTTTTGACCGAGATGATAATGCATTTGGCAATTTTCAATGAACACTTCACGTCGTGTTTCCCTCGTGTCTTTGTTATCGAATCTCAAACATCTTATCAAAAATCTGAAGCGCTTTTCCGACATTGTCATTCGGAAGATGTTGATTCCTAAACCGTCAGTAGCCCAAAAATCGCTAAGTCGTTGATCACCTCCTCGAAATACACCCGCCAAATACAATAATCCCAAAAATGCTTTGATCTCTGTTTGATTTTTGAGTCGGCAATCGCGTTCCCTTGCAAATTTTTCTCGAATATTTTCGATGTATTGGTTTGTCGATTCCACCAGCAAATTTAAAATAAATTCCGTAAAAAATAGGCTCCAACATTCGAGTTTAGTTTTGGCGTTCCTCGCATGCTCTCCTACTATACCAGGTAATTTCATGAGAATATTATGAGTACGTGTTTTTGAAGTCTTAGGCGGTTCTTTATTCCACTGTGTGCCATCTTTTCCTAAAATTGCCGTTATATGAACAAAAAATATAAAAACAAATTTTGGTCATTTACCAGAAAAATAACTCTCATCTGCTTCCGTTTCTTCAATTTCTTCTTCTTTGTCACTAATTTCGTGGTCGGTATTTGAATCCACAGACCTCGTTTCAACTTGATCATCTGAATCAGATTCATGAGATTCTTCAAAATTGTCGTCAAGAACATCGGCACTCTCTTCGTTATCCTCAAAAATTAGACGATGCATTTCCTCAATATCTTCCGGTTTTGAAAAGTCGAAAATTTTTTTCGTACTCATTCTAAATTATAAAGAGACACTTCACAACAAATTTATTCAACTCAGAACAACTTAAAAGCACAAAGTTTTAGAAACGACTGACTGAGACAAAATTGTAACGAGAATGGTCGCGCAGTATCTGGCAGGTACACGGCCGACATCGTTAGGGTTTTACGACAATAGCGGCACAGAGAAGGGGTGTTTGGCTTTATCCTTCTAGGAAATGATTCAAAACACATTAAGCCGGGAATACCTTTTTTTTTTTTTTTGTTTTTTTTTTTTTTTTTTGTTTTTTTTTGTTGTGAGAGGAAAAATGCTGTTACGCACTGTCCCCTCAGCGAGAATTGGTACTGCGCTGAGGGAGTGTGGGACTCTACCGGCGGTTCTTATTTGCCTTGTTTGTCATACCCACTAAAAAACCTCTCTAATATTACACCTCCTTTTGATGGTATGGAGGTGATCTTCCTCGGCAACTACCGGAAATAAGCATTTCTGCTCAGGACTTCAGTAGCTACTGGATGTATCGGGCCTTATAGGCTAGACATCTTCTCCGCTGGATTCTGTTGGCTATTCCCTCTCCTCCGCCATCCTGTCCTCTTTTTCCTTCTTATCCATTATCGCCGTTATTCCCTGATAGAGCACTCTCCATACCTTTTCGTCTGCTATCATCTCTTCTATTATGGTGTCTGGGCCCGGTAGGTGGCCCAGAGATTCGGTTATCGAAGCCCGCTGCTCTCGCCACCTGGAACACTCCCAGATCACGTGTTCTGGCCCTTCCTCCTCGCCACACACCCTGCATAAACCGTTCGGAGTCTTGCCAATCCTGCACGTATAGGTCCCAAATGAGCCGTGGCCGCTCAAGAACTGGGTGAAGAAGTAGTTCGTGCGTCTGTGTGCGCAATCTATCCATGGTCGGATGTTTTTAATAAGTCTCCTAGTCCATGCAGCAACTCCACTACCCCTCACCCATCTGTACTGCCACTTCTGCAATGTCTGTCTCCTTGCCATTCTCCTGTTCCCGGGCCTTCCCCCAATGGTATATAAGAGACAGACCTCTGCCACCATTAGGTCAAATGGGGGGAAAGCTGCAATCACTTGCACTGCTTCCGCTGAGGTGGTTCTGTATGCCGACGCCACTCTCAATAATCCCTTTCTCTGTGAGGATATGCACATCTGTTTCTGCTTCTGACCTTTAATGGCATCTCTCCACACTGGTGCTGCATACAGCAGCGTACTATGGATCACTCCGCATAATAGCCTCCTCTTGATATACAGCGGTCCGCCCACATTGGGAAGTATTCGCTGCAATGCTGCCTGCTTTTCGGAGGCCTTGTCGACCATGTGGGTTATGTGGCCGGAGAAAGATAGGTTTTTCTTGAATATGACCCCTAGGTATCTGATTTCTGAGCTTGGGGTGCGTTCGCTGCCTAGTATATTGAGCCGCAGCTGCCCCGCTGTCCTAGGACCCCTGATCACCAGAACCTCCGTTTTGTCATTTGCCACCTCGAGGCCCCTACTGTTTACCCAGTGGATGGCCTTTCTGATTGTGGTAGCCACGTTGCTTTTCACCTCTCGCTCGGTATTCGCTTCCACAACAAAGGCCAGATCATCGGCATAAACTATAGGCGTAACTCCTGTGCCATACCCTTGCTCCATTATTCCATTATACATTATGTTCCACAGGATTGGTCCCAGGACTGACCCCTGTGGAACCCCCATGGAACACTTTCGGATTACTGAGCCCATTGTTATGCTCCTACCCTGGAAATAATCCTCAATGCAGCGAGTGATGTACTCGCTAATTTCCATATCTCGCATCGTGTGAATGATAGCTGCCCAACTGGCTGAATTGAACGCGTTTTTTATATCGAGCGTTACTGCTATGATATATTTGGCCGACGATCGCTTCTCGATGCCCGTTAGCTCCAGCATGGCTGACACTGTCGACCTTCCGGTCCTGAAACCATGCTGGTGTGGTGATATTAGCTCACCCTCCTCTAGCTCCGCGATCAGCCTGCCCGCTAAAAGCTTCTCGAATAACTTTCCCACACAGCTGATTAGGCAGATAGGCCTATAAGATGAGGGAAGGTTGACGTCTTTGCCTCTTTTTGGCAGTAATACCACCCTTGCCTCCTTCCACCCCTTTGGCATTTTCTGTCCGCTTAAGCAGTCGTTGTACATCATCAACAGGAAGTTAGGAGCTTGCTGTATCGCCACTCGAATGGCCTCCTGGGTGATGTTATCTGGGCCTGGGGCCGTTCCCAGCCTTGTTGCTTTAACCGCCGCTTCGAGCTCTCGGAGGGTGAAGGCAGGAGCGTCCACCGCTGGCCCCTCTGACCCCTCCCAGGAAGTCCCAGCTTCGGGGAACAGCACTGCCAAGATCTCCCTCCTCCGTTTCACCGTGAGTGAGTACGGTGCACTTCCTTGCCTAAGGTGACGCGTCGCTATTCGGTAGCCCTCTCCCCAGACGTCCATGTCTATTTCTGCCAACAGCTCTTTCCATCTCTTCCTCTTAGCCCCCGAGATGGCCCGCCTAAGAACTTTTTTGGCTCCCCTCATAAGGTCCTCCGCCTGAGATAAGCTGGGATCATCACCTTGTGCTCTGGGGCGGAGTCTTGTCACCCTTCGGCGCGTCGCCTTCCAGTCTTTGTGTGCCGTTTCCACAGCCTCGTCCCACCAGTAAGGTGTCTTTCTTTGATTTTGGGTACTTTCCCCCACCGTGGCCCGGCGAAAGATATCCACCATCTTGCTATATGCTAGTTCAGCTGGCATATTGGACCCACCAATGGATGCTAGTTGGTCTTGGTAATTTTCCACCCGGAGCCTCCTTATCCTCTGGGCGCCCATCTTCTGCGTATTTGACTTCACCTCGAAACTTATTTGTCCGTGGTATGTAAATGGGTTTGTGTGACTAATCTTCCACTTGCTGAAGGACGCTATGTGTCTTTCTGGTACCATAGTAATGTCAATGTGGGTCTCAGAGGATCCCCTCTTAAAAGTAGCGGCTCCATTATTTAGGGCCACCGCTGACACCTGGGACATCCATTCCTCTATGTACGACCCCCTTGGGTCTTCGCGCGGGGAGCCCCAGCTTGTCGACTTGGCGTTAAAGTCGCCTGCAATTAGATATTTGCCCCTTCTCCTAGCGATATGTTCAAACGCCTGATCCACACTCCTCCGGAAGGCGGCCATATCTATATTAGGTGATACATATACTGCTACTAGTACCATGTTATCCAGTTCGATACCTACAAAGCCTTCTCCCTGCTTAACCGCTGCCACTTCAACCTTCTTATTTACAACGACAATCGCTATGTCCTTTTTCACGTCTGATATCCAGTTGTATGTAGTGCATAACTTTTTATTGGGCTCCGAGACCAGCACTATGTCTACTGATTTCTTCAGGGCTTCCCTCCACATGTAGTCGTGGGCTGCCTTTGCTCTTCCCAGATTTACTTGATGGATAAGCAGCATTTTATCGAGTCTTGGCCACGTCTCTCGGCTGTATCCGGTCTCCTGTCATCATTCTTAGTGGCTCTATTGAAGGAGTATGCCTCCATATCTGTGCAACGCAAACTCAACATGCACGATAAATACTTAAATAAGGTGAACGTATATACATGAACATCTTTACGCTGACGGGCACATAGAAGCATCAGTATATGGGAATAGATTATTTCATACACGGCTAGATTAAACATACATACGCCAATATATGAAGAATGTACAGATAGAATATCAATAAGTACATGCATCTCTAGTCCAAACACTACTATAACTAACATTGCACTAATATCGCAGACTTGTTGCTAGGTGCCTCCCTTTGCGGCACTAGCTCCTATATTTGCATCCTTCCCTCGGCATACTCTACTGTATGTTCTATGTCCATCCACCTTGCAGTATAGGCAGTGTGGACCATCTGCGCAATCTTTGGCCATATGGCCTTCTTTCCCGCAGTTCCTACACTTGTTTCCCCTGTCTTCCCCTCTACATTCTCTTCTTATGTGGCCCTCCTGCCAGCACTTATTACACCTTATAGTCTCCCACCTCTCCTTGATGTCAGCCACTGAGAGGCCTATTTTAACTCTGCGTATTTCTAGTAATGCTTGAATTTGGGCGCCTTCAGCTACGACGGTAGCTGCCTGTCGCCCTCCGCTCATAGGTCGCAGTGCCTTTATTTCTGGGCTGGCTTTTCCCTTTGGTATTCGAAGGGTTTCCCTCAATATCCTTTCTGCTTCCTCTTTGGAGATATCCACATCGATGCCGTATATATTGGCAGCTTTTCTCTCGTCCTTTCTGCCTAGTTGTTTCACAGTTCCACTCCTTACCGCAGCCTTCGCTCTCTTTGCTATATCGTTCATTGCCGTGCTTCCCCTTTTTAGTTCCACTAACAAGTGTCCCTCTCTAGTCTTTCTTATTCCCTTAATCTGCTCCTCGATCTCCTTATGCCCACCGATCTCTCTCTTTAAGCTGGATACCATTTGCGCATAACTTATATTATCCTGCTTTTCCACCATAATTGCTTGCGAGGGAGGTTTTCTGTTCTTTGCGAGTCCTTTTACCTTTTCTATGTTGCTCCTCTGCTCGTGGATTACCACTGAGCCACAGTCGAACATTGCGCACTCCACTATTTTTCTACTTACTTCTAGCGCCATAGGTGCTGCTATTACTATGTGAACGGGTAGTTCATTTCTACACCGTATTTTTTCCTTGACCTTACTAAGCGTCGCATATAATTGGGTCCTCTGCTCTTCCACCTTGCACGTGATTCCGGCAATGTATATACAACCCTCACTCTCCGTTTTGCCTCCTCCTGATGTCTCCCATTCTGCAGCTCTCATAACCACTATTTCCCCCTCTTTGACTTTTCCTTTCTTTATGTAATTGTAGAGCTTCCTGGAGGTGCCGGTTAATTGGCGCATGTACTTCAACTCGCTCAACATATCTACCTGCGCCAGTACCACAACTGTTCCTTCAAGCTCTGGGCTGGTTATATTTCTATCGTCCAGGCTGGCGTGGTACGCCCTTTCCGGCCATGCCAGACCTAGGACCTGCTCCAGCTCTTCATTGGTCATCTCTTCCTTGAGTTCCCCTCTCACAGTCCTGTATCTTATTTCGTTTTCTATGTCTTCAATACTTTCCGTTTGGGTGGCTGCTTCTGATTTATCGCTAAGGGTAACCTCTCTCTCTGTTTCAGTGATTTCCCTTCTGAGATCTAAACTTATTTCTTCCAATTGCCCTCTCATGTTTGCATCTAAGGCATTGGAAGGGTTAAGGATTGACTCCAACCTTTCTACTGTTTGTTTTATGGTTCCCATCAGGCCGCAGTATCTGCCTACGCTTATATTGGGGCTGGAGCACTCCAATCTCCTCCTCTTTTCCCCCCTCCTCGAGAAGAGGAAATCAAGTACTCCCTCCTCATCCCCGGGGTCCATTGAGTTCTCCCTTGTGGGAGTGCTTGTTTTAGCACTCCCATTTGCCCATATGTCTCCCTCGATTGGGCTGTTTTCTTTCCCAGTACCATGAGACTCCCCTTCCCTACATCTCAAGGTCTCTTCCTGACCTTGCCTCATTGGAGTATGAAACTCTTCGGCTTTATCCTCTGCTCGTCCCTCCGCCTGGCTATCTATGTCAGCTTGTAGTGTCAGCAATTCCCTCCTTTCTCGCATTGTTGGAGACCTGGCCAGTATGGAGCTCCTTCTGAACGCTCTTCCCTCCATCTCTTCGTCATCATGGATCGCTACCACTCCTGCTTCCTCGGGAAATTGTCCCACCATATCCTTTCTCGTGTCCGAAAATTCGTCACCCTTCCTTTCATCTATACTCACTTTTCCCTGGTTCGCGTCGCTCGTCTCTCCATCCTTGTATACAATATCCATATAGTTCCCACGATAATGGGCACAATGCAAGGTCCATCGAGACAGTGGTCCCATATCTCGACAAGGGTTAACGGATACTCTGGGGGGCACCCAGGTACCCCAGAGGTGGAAATCTAGGGACCGGATTACCTTCCGGCCTTTCGTCGCTTGGCAATCTCCACACACTGCGAGTAGGGATTTTTTCAGAGGTTTGCTCCTCTTTGAGCCGGGCGGTAAAGCCAAGCTCCCCGTCTGAGCAGAGACATGACCTATTCAGACGGTATATTCAAGGTGATTTGACTCACCAGGTCCTAGGGTACCTCGGGTGCGGCGATCCCCGTACCACTGACCTTACGGTCAGCGGCCCCTGAGGTAAAGCCGGGAATACCTTGCATTTGGTAATTCTACAATTGTTTGCTTCCGAGATAATTGTAAATAACTTAAGCATGTATCTGCTGGATACATGCGCGACTAACAGAGGGTTAAGCCAGTGAGGAGGTGTTATTTACTTGTACGAAGATCCAGATATCCTTTGGATCTTGTATCGATTGACCCATCCCTGGACGATTCCGCCAGAGTGTTTCTCCGGTTTTCTCTTTCCCCAGAAAATCTCTCTATTAGAAGCATTTTCCTATACCACAGAAAGGTTCTAGGCCAGTAAATGGCGTTATGCTCCTTTACTGGCGAGTTTATCGGCCTCTTCATTTCCCTTGTTTCCCGAGTGACCAGGAACACAGACTAAAGAGACCCTATTATTTATACCAAGTTCATTGATATTTCTTTGGCACTCCCATATCAATTTTGAATCGATTACACGGGAGCTCAATGCTTTCATAGCCGCTTGACTGGATCGCTATGTTCTATTTCTGATAGTTTATTTCTAGGTTCATATCTACACAACTTTCGATTAATTAAATATAATAGTCTTTCCCATAAATTTCGTCTTCGGATATTCATGAAGTTAACATACTACAAAGACAAATTCGATTTTATATTCAATTATACTCAAAATCTTCCAATATTGATCTCATCAATTTCGAAAAAAAGGACAGAACAGAACCGATATCACTCAAACAATATTTTTCGATCGAAAATATTAAATCTTCTGAGGAATTACCTACATGTGTTTTCAGTTCAGGTTTCTCTTTATACAAATATTGCTCACTTGATAGAATGAATAATCATCAATTCCAACTGAGAAATGATTCCAAATCATATTAGGTAACTAATATTTTCAATACATACATATATATATATATATATATATATATATATATATATATATATATATATATATATATATATATATATATATATATATATATATATATATATATATATATATATATATATATATATATATATATATATATATATATATAAGAATTTTACCAGAAACTTGATGGTGTAGCAATGAAAAGCTATATTTCTAGTATAGTAACTCATTTAGTTATGTTATATTTATACAAATATTATTATGAAGAATAATCAAGAGAATATATTGGCTAGTAGTATATATATATATATATATATATATATATATATATATATATATATATATATATATATATATATATATATATATATATACAGTGCTTTCATGATGAAAGGAACAAATTCATTAAAAAATTAGGTTTCTATTTCATGTTAAAATCCTCGGACAGGTCGATTAGTATTTTTATTTGGGCAATTTTCGCAATAAAAACTTTGTATACAGGGTGTCTTATTCAAGAGCTATGGCCTTGTCATTAGTTTTTTTTAAAGGTAATACCCTGTATATTATTTCACTTTACAATTCTACGATAAATTCTTATCACTTTTTGTGAACATACCATATATGCCTCAACTTGATGGATTCCCAGATTATGACGGAGATAGTGGAGCACCTGGAGATTTAAAAATGTGGATTAAAAGTACAAGAAAAAAATTTAGGTAAACATTGTCATTAAATCTGAAGAATGAAATTTTCACATGTACCATCTGAATTCATTCACTGGTGCTGTATAGTCCGCAGTTTTTCACGTTTTTTAACGCTCCAGGCACTACACTACTTCATTGTTTAAGAAAATGCAATTACTTGAGAGAGAACGTATTGAAGTACTTATGATGATTGGTTTTGGAGATAGGGTGCGTTCACGAGAAGAAGTCTGCAATCTATTCAATGAAAATCATCCTGATCGTCCGCCAATTACTAGATCGACAGTCAGCAAAATTGAATCAAAATTCAGGAGATACGGCCACGTTAGAGATTTACCTAAAGGAAGACCACCGAGAGTATCTGAAGAAACAGTGCCGAACGTTCTACTAGAAACCCAAGATAACCCTCATACATCCATTACTACAATTTCCAATAATTTCAATTTATCAGTAGGGTCCGTGCATAAAATACTTGAGGTAAATAAGTATCATCCCTATAAAATTAAGCTGGTACATGAATTATTAGAAGACGATTTTGACCGCAGAGTACAGTTTTGTGAGCAGATTCTTGAAATTCATAATCAACATCTAAATTTCATTACAAGCATACTTTTTTCTGATGAAGCCACCTTTACTTTAAATGGCCACGTCAACAGACAAAACTGTAGGTATTGGGCGACCGAGAATCCTCATTGGATGCAAGAATGCTACACACAGCGGCCTCAAAATATTAATACATGGGCAGCGATTGTTCGAAATCGTATAGTTGGTCCCTATTTTTTTGAAGTAACACTAAACGGAGAGGACTACTTGAACTTTCTCCAGTTCGAACTCATTCCGGCTTTAGCTGTTTTGTTTCCTAACCCACAAGATCCTGACATACCTAATAACGAGATATGGTTTCAACAAGATGGGGCACCTCCTCACTATTCAATCGCTGTTCGACAATTTCTTGATGCAACTTTTCCCAACAGATGGATAGGACGGAGAGGTCCGATTGAGTGGCCGCCAAGATCACCGGACATAACCCCATTGGATTTTTTCTTATGGGGTTATTTGAAGTCTAAAGTTTATTTGAATAGACCAAATAATATTGATGATCTAAAAGAGAAGAATCAGGCAGGAAATAAGACTTATCAGTCCAGAAGTAATTGAAAATGTGCAACGGGAAACATTGAATCTACTTCAAAAAATGTCTCGAAGTAAACGCGACAACAGATTGAACATATGTAAAAATTTAAATTAGTAATTACATCTGTGTGTTTCATATCGTATTACCTCTCATTACCCACTATCTCCGTTTCTGGCAATCCCATCGAATTGAGGCATATGGTATGTTCACAAAAAAGTGGATAAGAATTTATCGTAGAATGTGTAAAGTGAAATAATATACAGGGTATTACCTTTAAAAAAACTAATGACATAGCCATAGCTCTTGAATGAGACACCCTGTATACAAAATTTTTATTGCGAAAAATGCCCAAATAAAAATACTAATCGACCTGGCCGAGGATTTTAACATGAAATAGAAACCTAATTTTTTAATTGAATTTGTTTCCTTTCATCATGAAAGCACTGTATATATATATATATTATATATATATATTATATATATATATATATATATATATATATATATATATATATATATATATATATATATATATATATATATATATAGGTCCGTAGCCAAGGGGGCGCCAGAGGGGGCTGTGTCCCCTCTGGAATTATTTACGCTCCCTCTAGAAAAGATACAGAATTATTACGATCCAAAAATGTTTATATCTGC
>JARQZK010002207.1:542500-650047 GCA_030704885.1 Cynegetis impunctata | reverse complement strand
AATACCATAGTTTAGTACGAGATGAAGTCAATGTTATGACGAAACGCCTTTACTCAATAGATTTTTATTTCAACCTGTGGAAAGTTAGTTTTTTTATTTCTTTATAAAGTAATGAATATGAACTTTCACCAACTAAATGCCAATTCCATTCAATATTTTTTGGGGTCACCTATCATGAGATTGAGATTGGCAAAGGAATAAAAATTTTCACTTCTCATATCATGTACTGAAAAGCTTTTAGAAGATATTTTTATTACATTACTCCAATCTTCTGGTACAAATACTTGTGGGCATTTTCTTTTGCATTTCTCGATAAGCCTGAATGACCTATCACACTCCATATATGTGTGACCAGGCTCCAAAAATTTATGGTGGATTTCTTCGACTTGGGTTGCTTTGACCAAAAACATGAATAATTTGCTAATATTCTTATTTTTTTTTGGCCCCCACAAGAATCACTGTAGGCGACTATTCTTTTCACAGTAGGTGGAAGAGATTTGATGAAATGAATCAAACTCGATCCTATTTCTTCAGAACCCCTTGAAGCAACATCCTCAGACCAAACATACATATGAGCTGCATTCTTGATCAAATCATAAATGCAGAAGTTATAGGTCCATAACTGTCTTAGGTAAAAAACTTCGGAGGTTGTCAAAAGCGGAGTTGGCAAAGACTGTTGAAGATCAAAACATACGACGACAGTATCCGTCGAAATTTCATACTGTTTTATGTCATTTTTCTTAACTGTTATGGCTTTTTCAGCGCGTCTCTGGTGGATAGTCATTTGAATCTTACTTTCTGCTACTTTATGGTGGTCTGATGAATATTTGATGATATTTTGATAAGAATCACAACGAGAACAGGTATCAGAATGTGGGCGATGAAAACGTAGATTGAATTCACTATTAAAAATATGCCGATAATAAGATAGTTTGACAGGTACGTGGTTTTCTGCACAACAGGTGATTTTGTATACATACATTATTTTTATGTTCAAGTCAGGCGATAGGTACTTCGTCTTCGGATTTGATTTCCTGGAATAGTGACTTCGGAATCGTGGGAAATTCTTGATGTGATTGATAACAAAAGATCTCTACTCATTTCCCATTCTTCTATGAGTTTGACCTTTTCCCTTTTTATCAGGTTCTACTACATTGAGATGATTTGTCTTGGCACAAATAGTTGTGAATCTTTTATTTGAGATATCGAATGTCTTCAAGAAAAAAGTTTTGCAAACGCGCTTATTTAATAAAAATATATTGGTGCTGAATTTTCGTTCAATATTGCTGTTGATCTTTCTTCTATTTAGACGCTGACTGTCTTAATACACGATGATAAAAAAGCAGTTTGATGATCGTAAGAAGGCAGTTTATAGCAGGCTTCAAAAAGTTCTTGTCTCTGTTCTTCATTTATATTCATATGACACTTGTATCGACAAGTATGTTGATATGGTTTCAACGATTTGCTAGGATGCACCTTATCTTTACCCTCAGTTCTGAGACGCTCCAGTTTGTTAATCTTCCATTCAGATTGGCGTTTTCTTCTTTTTTTGGCATTGGTGGTTGTAACATTGACAGCAGCATCTTCTGACGAATGGGATCTATCGGAGGTATTTTCACTCTTGTTTTCATCGTCATCTGTGTCTGAAGTTGGCGATGGAACATAATCTTCATCGGTCATATATGGATCTGAAAGTAGGTAAGAAAGATATGAGTTTCAAAGAGTATGAAATAATGAACAAAACTAAATTTTGATTTACTACGTTGATTATCACAAAATATTTTGAAAAATATAACACTGCCACATATAGAGAACATAATATTCAATTCTACAAAAGCATCGCATATAAGTTTTTGGCATAGATACGTTGATGATGTAATTGCTTGTTTTAAGGGCACCGCGAGACAATTAGATCAGTTTTTGAATTATATTAATAGCATTCACCCAAATATAAAGTTCAAAATTGAAAAAGAATTGGATCGACAAATAAACTTCTTGGATTTAACTATCTTTCATAATAATAATACTTTGAGTTTCGATATATATAGAAAACCAACTTTCACGGATATATGTATTCCGTCGGATTCAAATCATCCTCTTTCCCATAAACATTCAGCTTTTAATTCAATGATCCACAGAGCGTTTTCAATTCCATTATCAGTAACAAATTTAGCAAAAGAAATTTCGACTATAAAAATAATTGCGTCAAATAATGGTTTTCATACAAGTTTGATAGATAAAATGATAAACAAGAAACGTAGTCAACTAGCGTACAACAGCATATATCCCCAATTAAAAGTAGAAAAATCGGAAAAATTCACATCTTTAACATATTTTGGTCCTCTAACAGAAAAAGTTGCTAATGTCATACCTAAATGTAATATTAAAATTGCTTTCAAACCTAAGACAAAACTCTCAGGATTTTTATTCAATGCCAAAGATATCACTTCAAAATTTGAAAGTTCAGGAGTTTATAAGTTGATTTGTCCTGTATGTAAAGGAGTATATATAGGTCAGACTGGTCGATCGTTCAAGACAAGATTTAAAGAACACCAACAATCTTTCTTGAAAAATAAAACGGATTCAACGTTTTCAAATCATTGCCGTGAAAACAACCACCCATTTCCACAAATAGATAATTTTCAAATCATGCACAAATTACCGAAAGGAACCAAACTTACTTACTTAGAATCATTAGAAATTTTTAAATTCAATAATAATGCAAAAGATATCTTGCTGAACGACCAGATTGACTTGATATATTCTCCTATATTTAGTGTATTCAAACAATAATGACTTTTCTAAGAACATTGTATTGTACCAATTTGGGAAATTCACTCGATTAGCCCTTCTTGAAATATGTTCCTCTTGTCTATTTAGGTACCTGCAATAATCCTTTCCCACCCGTAAGCGCAAATCTATAATTATTCTGTATTCAGTTCTTAACTCAATCTGCCCGATGATGGTCTAGTGACCGAAATTGCAGCAGTGTTATATTTTTCAAAATATTTTGTGATAATCAACGTAATAAATCCAAATTTAGTTTTGTTCATCATGTTAAATTATCACGTAGTAACGACGGATTCCATCAACTATTTAAAGAGTATGAAATAATACATTTCTATTGAATCTCAGTAGAACTCACGAGTCGTGACAAACTGAACATGATAAGAATAAACGATTTCTTGAATAATCATAACCTCACTGAGTTGTTTATTTTCGATTAAATGGATATTTCATATTTATATGGATATTAATATTCAAAATATAGTGCAGTCACTCACCTTCATCACTTTCCATAACTATTGGATGTATAACAGCGAATATAACAGAAAAAAACTCACGAAAAACAGTCCGGCTTATTCTGCTTATTTGGAAATATGTCTCAGAAACATAGACGTTATAAAGGTTAGGTTAGGTTACTCAGAAACAGTAACTTGTTACCATTGATTAAGGAATAGTTACTTGGTTGGAAAAAAAGGGTACAAGTGTTTTCATATCCTTCTTATTCCAACGGAATCTGTATGTTCGTTCACGAGGTTCATTCAAGCGATCATAGAGGTCACTAATTATATTCGAAATCACTTGAATCCTTTTTATTCCATCAGAAGTACATATCTAGTTTACAAAAACGCAGTTATTCCATTATTTCAAAGAATTGCACTTGTAACCTTTTTATTCTTACCCCTTCAAATAATGATACTCTTACGAATCTTGAGAAAGGTAGTTTTGGTATAAGACTATGAACACTCTTT
The DNA here is from genome assembly GCA_030704885.1 of Cynegetis impunctata. Lineage (NCBI taxonomy): Eukaryota > Metazoa > Arthropoda > Insecta > Coleoptera > Coccinellidae > Cynegetis > Cynegetis impunctata. The sequence goes on along the minus strand of JARQZK010002207.1, from coordinate 646,292 downwards.
TGAATATGGTAGTGAATCAATTTGGAAAGAACGAATATTATGAACACTCATTTGAAGAATCGTCATGTGTTTAAAGATTTTTCTATTCATTAATTCCGTTTTACCGAATTGTGTGATAACCATATTCTTTAAAGGTTCTTCTATTAATAAATTCGTTCTTTCCAAATTGATTCACGTTGTGACTCAATTCGGAAAGACCGAATTTATGAATAGAAAAACCTTTAAAGACATGAGGGTTCTTCAAAAGAGTTTTCATAATATTCGTTCATTTCAAATTGATTCTCTATTCAAATATTCAAAAGAGAGTTCATATCATAGTCTTATACCAAAACTACCTTTCTCAAGACTCCTAAGCGTAAGAGATAAGAGAAACATTATTTGATGTTGCAAGTTGCAATAGCAGAGAGAGTTAAAAGGCAGAGTAAAGAAGAAGAAAGACTTATTGGACCCACATTGAAGATAGGATAACCATAAGTGAAATCGAAAATCGTGACTATAAAATATATTTGCAAATATAATAAAAAGGGGATAGATAAAAAAAGGTACCATAATTAAAAATTTTGCGATTGTTAGAATTGAATTAATTTGTATGTCGATAAATAGTGTAAATAAATTTTGTTAAAATTTTAAGTATTTGAATTTATTGAAGTTTTCAATTAATAGAGTCAAAGTTTCATAAAATAAATAGAGTCAATTTTTGAAAAAGTGAACCTTGCCTGAGAATTAAATTGAATAGAGTCAAATCAAATCAAAATAAAATAATTATATTCAAAATTTTAAAGGCGCTCAACATAATTTATTCATAAATAAATAAACATAAATAGAGGCAAATCATATTAATTGGCGCCCAACGTGGGGCGCCAATTAATATGATTTGCTTTTATTTGTTTATTTATTTAAGAATAAATTATGTTGAGGGCCTTTAAAATTTTGGAAACTGATATTTGTTTATTTTGATTTGACTCAGGGAAGGTTCTCTTTTTCTAAAATTGACTCTATTTAATTTATGAAACTTTGACTCTATTAATTGAAAACTTCAATAAATTCAAATACTTAAAATTTTAACAAAATTTATTTACACTATTTATCGACATACAAATTAATTCAATTCTAACAGTAACAATCGCAAAATTTTTAATTATGGTACCTTTTTTTATTTATCCCCCTTTTATTATATTTGCAAATATATTTTATAGTCAAATTGTCCAATATCAATTGTTATAAAAACTCACGATTTTCGATTTCACTTATGGTTATCCTATCTTCAATGTGGGTCCAATAAGACTTTCTTCTTCTTTACTCTGCCTTTTTATTCTATTTCTGTTGTGAATTTGAAACAAGTTTTCACAATTTTTCCACTCAAATTAACATTTTCTTCATAAACAGGTATTATTTACTTCCATATATCACTTTTATCGATGATTTATTACAACTTTATAACTTTCAGCTTCTATGATACGTTATTTTTCTCCTTTACAATATGGAGGAATTAAAACAAATGAATGAGATATCAACTAACAATGATTCTCCGTTGAAGATAATTTAGGAACTGAACTCGGAAGTGTTCTGTACTTCCTTATATAAACTCTGTTATTTTCCAAAATCATATCGCCTGGTAGGATTATTCTAGAATATTCTGACTTCCTTTGGAATGAATTTTATAATAATTTAAATATTATAATAACAGGCAATGTAAATATTTTTATATCATTCAATTTAATTAAATATACAATAATTTTGGAAATTGATTTTTTCAATAATAACAGTTTCTTTCTAATAATTTAAAATTTTTGAAACTCAGTACTTTAACTTGATTATTTAAAATTATTCAATGACATTTGTTTAGTTTTTTTAATAAATTTGAAATAAAAACATATTTCTGGACTTAAATAATTTAGTTAATCTCAACTACATAATATTCTGATCATTTTGTACTAAAAATTTCAATATTCTATCCATTAATTAAGTTATTATTTATTCTTGAAAAATTTGACATATCTATGTAAATAATTTTATATTCTAACTTGAAATTCTCCTTTATTATATTATTCTAAAGCAATTTTCTATTTGAAACAATTAATTAAATTCTTCTAATACCTTTAAATGTGATTAACTATCTTCAATGATTAATTAGATTATTAAATTATTATCTGATATTCAAATTTAGTCAATTCTACGATATATATGATTTCCAGAATAATATGTATTCTACATAAATTAAGTCTGTTATCTTGAAATAATCTATTCTAATTAATCTTTTAAAAGTTCTATTACTTGTATATTCTTATATATTTGATATTTAATGAATTTCTATTGAATTACTTGATATCTCTTTCCAACGATTAATGACATTTTATGTTTTTGACATTCTATAAGAATTTCTCATATATTATTGATTTTAAAAGTTGATCTTGAACATTTATAATTAATACATTTACATTAATCTTCCTTGTAAATCAGTTTTACATATTTAACTTTACATTAATTGAAATTTCAATAACATCATTTTATTAATTATCAACTTTCATACTTATTTCTTTTTGTATGTTCAAATCTTATATCATCGATTAGGTATACATGTTTATTTACAATCATCTATCATTTTCTTTTATCTGCTTAAGTTTATTGAAGTTTTCCTTTCTTTAATCAATTCGTTTTCATATTATACCATATATTTCTATATTAATATTGCAAATAAATAAACCATATCAATATATACATAATATATATATATATATATATATATATATATATATATATATATATATATATATATATATATATATATATATATATATATATATATATATATATATATGTATTTGAATATTTTTTTTGAGGTTGCAGTCAGAATAGTTGTTGGGCTAGATTAAAGAATACTCTTTGTCATATGGTCGAGCTTTCGGAAATGATTATTTCCTTTATCAAGACATTAACGTTGAGGTTATATAAATTTTGAAAAAACACGTGTAAAACGAAGAACAGAACGAGCTGATGGGTACAACTTCGTCACATAAGTAAAACTCCATTACAAGAATAAAAATCTTATTTTTAATAATCCGTACTTTCCCATCTTGCTATCTACAGGAAACCAGACTATGTAGATAGCAAGATGGGAAAGTACGGATTATTAAAAATAAGATTTTTATTCTTGTAATGGAGTTTTACTTATGTGACGAAGTTGTACCCATCAGCTCGTTCTATTCTTCGTTTTATACGTGTTTTTTCAAAATTTATATAACCTCAACGTTAATGTCTTGATAAAGGAAATAATCATTTCCGAAAGCTCGACCATATGACAAAGAGTATTCTTCAACCTAGCCCAACAACTATTCTGACTGCAACCTCAAAATATGCTTATGGTGCAGATATTTGCCAATATTGGCATAGTCTGAGACGGGCATAATACACATTATTACTTTTAAATGAAATCTCAGAGAAAAAAATGAAAGTATATGTATGTATATATATATATATATATATATATATATATATATATATATATATATATATATATATATATATATATATATATATATATATATATATATATATATATACATACATATACTTTCATTTTTTTCTCTGAGATTTCATTTAAAAGTAATAATGTGTATTATGCCCGTCTCAGACTATGCCAATATTGGCAAATATCTGCACCATAAGCAGAATAAGCATTTAGGAATAATCTATTTCTACTTATTCTACTCTTGGTTTAACTGTATTCAACTCTTTATTAAAGATGATTCCTCTGAAAATCGGCTCTTCCAAATACACTCACATTGTTTGGCCAACCAAATACGGAAAATGGTAATAAAGAAGAAGAAAACCAAGTATCCAGGACATCGCTATCTTGCTCAATCTGTATCAAATTTTCAGAAGCGCTAAAAAGAGACGATGCTTTTTTACGGGCTAAATCGAAATTTTTGGCAGCTATCCACTTTTCCTTGTCATCAAATTGACACAAATAAGCTGGAATTCTATGGCCCCACCATAACTGTCTAGAAATGCACCAATCGCTGAAAATATGAGATATATTGTAATAATCTGCATTTTTCTTGTACTTGTTCAATTCAATTGTGAGGGGGAGAATTTCAAATTCAAAGTGAACGAAACTACTTGCTGTAGTTTCTTATTGTATGCTCAATTCAATAAATTTGGTATTTTATATTATTTAGACACCTAATAACGAATATGAAATCAGATAATTTGAAATAAAGAACAACAAAATTAGCAATCCCATTCGCTGAATCTTTATCAAAGTCTATTATCAGTTAAAAATAATAACTGCAAAAAATTCATCAATAACTAAATAGTGGTGTGTGAATAAATAGTATGAACAGTGATATAATACGAAAGCGTAGAAGGGCCACGTAAAACAATGGACAAATTAAGTTCTTTATTTTAATCATCATAAATTCTCATAGTAATGATGGATTCAATAAACTTCTTGGTGATGAATTTGTAACTTGTCAATCTGATTTATAACTCGAAATTTCGTGCTCAAACTCGGAATTTTATTCAAAAATAAAATTGAAAATTAGGAAACACCACTACGTTCTGCATAATATGAGGGAAAAGAAGTGAAAGAACGAGCAGAGGTATTGAGGGTTACTTGGTACTGGTTAGTACCTTTGGCTATATATTATGTATTAAATAACAAGTACGATGAAATAAATTAACGTATGAGAATAATTAAATAAAAAAGGGTTATGAGTACGCGCAAGGTTTCATAAACACATACGCATGCATATACGAATACAACTGACGCGCATGCCTAGCAAAAGTGCCGTGACGGTCAAATTTTTACCCATTTTCTGACCTAAGGAACTTCGTTCCAAAAATAGATTTTTATTTTAAAATCAAATACGTGAGGGTTGAAAAATTTGTTCTTAATTACTGACTATAATACTCATAAGAAAACGTTTCGCGAAAGGAATTAAACTAAGATGAAAATACACTTACAAATGTTTATAACAATTCTAATGAGAATTGCGTTGATAGTGTATTTGATATTATATAATTGCTCTAACCTCACCTCACATTTTCAAGGATAATGTTGAAGTAAAATATATCAAAAGGCATTCGATATAATTTTGAAGCACTCACCGAATATTTTCAAGCCAATGAAACCATTTGTCTTCGTAAATTTTAGGCTCTATAACCAATCTACCCTCCCGTACATCGTCCATGGCTTTCTGTGCCATTCCCGAGCAACTAACAAACCATTGCGGCTTCAGCATAAATTCAATAACATCACCTGATCTACTACAAATTGGTACCGACATTTTATGATCCCTAATATCCCTGAGGATATTCAAAGTGTCCAACAAATCAATGATCAAAGTTCTAATTTCAAAACGGGGTAACCCTTGAAAGTCTTTTGATATATTGGTTAGGTTTCCTTCTTCGTCAAAAACTTGCAAGATCGGAAGAGAATGACGTTTTGCTACAGCTAAATCGGCATGGTCATGAGCTGGTGTTACTTTCACAGCTCCTATAAAAAAAATTATCAATTAAGGAGAAGAAACTAACGTTTTTCAGAAGGACGGAGCAGTAGAGCTCCGTTACTGAGGTCTTAGCCCACTAAATGAATTTGGAGGGGCTATGGAGGTTAGAGAAATCTCTATATTTCACTATCATCGAGTGGGGAGAAGAATTGAAACCCACAAAGAATTTTGCCTTAACTTCAACTCATGTCACGTAATAAATTTCAACTCTTCAACTAACTCAATCTGCAGAAGCTGTGGAGGAGCGAAACGCCTCTAAAACCACAAAAAAAAAGAAATTTCATAAAAATTGCTGCGGTTGTAGAAGAAGTTTATAGCACCAAAGGGCATTTTCCTAACATTAACTTAATCCACGTAAAAAAAAATTTTGATGCAGCACTCCGCCACGCCCTTCCCCAAGGTTGTAGTTACCAAAGTTTTTACTGAATTTACCCAAATTTTGATAGTTTTGTTCTTCCTCTAGACTCTAGCTAGAGCAACCCCATATACAAAATTTCAGATCACTCAGTACTCAATGGTACGTTTTCCGGTAAATATTGTACTGTCAAAATGCAACAGAATTACATTCTGAAGAATATAATTTCGATTTTTGCTTTCTCTTTCAGTAATATATTTTATGCTTTCACAACAATAAATACAAATTAAGACACAAACCTGTCCCACAATCCATATCAACAAAATCATCTGCTATAATAGGTATTTCCTCTGTCCGAAATGGATGAAACACTTTTTTACCTATAAACTTGCTATACCTATCATCGTTAGGGTGTACAGCAACAGCTACATCGCCTAGTAAAGTCTCGGGTCTAGTAGTAGCCACTACAATTTCATCATCTGAAAATATCAATTTTAATATTCTCTGAATCTATGAAATATGAAAGAGAAATTGAGTAAATCTCGACTGAATACACATATATTGAAAAAACTGAACTTATTCCGCCGCTACACTTGATCATAATGAAAAAATATATATATTTTCATAAATATTAACTATATTCTACTGTGAAAAATATAACTATTATAAGATACTTATACAGTGGGGGTCGAATAGGGATGAGTGAGTATTGGACTATTTTAAGATATTTACAGATTACAAGTATTTGGAAATTTGGAACCTAAATCTATTGTTAGAGTACATTGCATCAACTTGAAAATTATATTGTATTAAGTGATTATTTGAAAATATCGAAAATCCTGGAGATACATAGATTGGTCATTAAAAATTTAATATTTTCATTGGTATGATATAATGGTATATGCTTATGTGTTGTTCTTGATTCGTAAGTATTTTCATGACGTACCTTCGGTGCCAAAGCACGGGTATTCTACTAGAATCAAATCATGAAAAATACTTGTCGACCAAGGTCAATTTCATACATTACATAAAGTGAACAAGGAAAGTTCTTTAATAATTTAAAAAATTGTCAAAAAACTTTCCAAGGAAGCTGGTTATACGTATTCCGCAACCCAAAATCTGCATACAGCTGTTTCGATCTTATTAGATCTCATCAGTGCAGCTTATTTGACTCGGAGTGAATTAACAAATTTCTAATTGTTCCACAATACAAATCGTGGTCAGTAACACTGTCTGGATAACAATCTAGAGCGCCATCCCACCAAAGATATATACACCACTGTTGTAGAGTAGATATCTTCATATCAGTAGGTACGTGTTTAAGCGACGAATTTCTGCATTTTCAGTATAAGCGGTGAATTGTTGTTTCCCAATATCTTTGGTGGAATGGCGCTCTGGATTGTTATCCAGACAGTGTTACTGACCACGATTTGTATTGGGGAACAATTAGAAATTTGTTAATTCACTCCGAGTCAAATAAGCTGCACTGATGAGATCTAATAAGATCGAAACAGGTGTATGCAGATTTTTAGTCGGGGTGACTTGACAACTTCTATAATTCACCGTTCGATTGTGAATGCAGATTTTGCGTTGCGGAATACGTATAAACAGCTTCCTTGGAAAGTTGTTTGATGATTTTTTAAATTATTAAAGAATTTTCCTTGTTCACTTTACGTAATGTTTTCTACTAGATCCTCCGGACATCATGTTCAACTCCCCTTTCTTCCTCTGAATTAATAAAAAAGTCCATCATTTACAATGCTAAGAAAATTCACAATCACCTTCCAGATCAATTAAAATCCATAACTTCCTTGGCCAATTTTCGAAAACAAACTAAATCTTATTTTCTTGATAGACCTTATTATTCTGTGGAGGACTAGTATTCTGGGCTTGATAGATATGAACACATTGAATAGCACAGGCATCGGCTCCGAACAAAAAATTTAACACTTATTCTCGGTTTCGGAAAAGTTTTGTTCTACTATTAATAATGTGAAGTTTGTATATATTTATATGGAAACGTGGGCTTGATGTGTTTTTGGTACTAATGTTTTACATACTAGGCCAAGCTACAGAGATTTAGAATGAGCATTTTGTGTAAAAAGTGTTAGAAGAAAACCAGCTCCGCTATTGTTTGTAAAATAGTTCTATATGATATAGTGATATGTTTTTCACTCGACTTTATTATTTGTAACTTTGTTATTAACAATTTTATGCAAAAAATTGCGTTTTTTTTAGTTTTTTGCTCATGAAACTGAAACTATCGAAGTAATCGTGATGGTGTCAATAGGGTAATTGTAGAAAATGAAAAGACGAAGAAAATGAGAGGTCGGACGACTCGATCTGACCTGTAGTTCGAGAGGAAATTGGAAAAAACCACCAAAAATTAAGTTTTTTCAAAAATTCATAACTCGGTTATTTTTTGAGTTGTAGCGTAGATCCTCCGGTCAGTATTAGTTATTAGTATAAACTTTATTTATGCGAAGAGCAGGAACTGTCCGATGCATAGTTTTCGATCTGTGGCCATTTTTATATTTCACTATGCAATTTTCCAGCAGACCTGAATGCGACAGGTATGGTCCGATTCAATTTACAAAAAAGATTTTGAAAGTAGAATTCTCATAGTTCAAAACGTTCATCTTGGTTTTACTTGAAAACGCTGAGAAATATGTTAAAAATAAAGCTGAACATCGCGAAAAACGGCCGAGAAATTACCGTCATGTTCAAAATGCCTACGCTTTCGAATGTCATGCTTCTCATTGCCTGTTATTCTACCCCCACTCTTCAAGTATTCTCACGCGCTCTGCCGTTTTTCGTCATGTTCAGCTTTATTTTTAACATATTTCTCAGCGTTTTCATGTAAAACCAAGATGAACATTTTGAACTATAAGAATTCTAATTTCTAAATCTTTTTTGTAAATTGAAATCGGACCATACCGGTCGCATTCAGGTCTGCTGACTCCGATTTTCTCTCAAACTAAGGTTCTGATCGAGCCGTCTCTCATTTTCTTCGTCTTTTCATTTTCTACAATTAGTCTATTGACAGAAACACGATTACTCTGATAGTTTCAGTTTCATGAGCAAAAAACTAACGATTTTTTGCATAAAATTTTTAATAACAAAGTTATAAATAATAAAGTCGAGTGAAAAACATATCACTATATCATATGGAACTATCTTACAAACAGTGGCGGAGCTGGTTTTCTTCTAACACTTTTTACATGAAAAAATCTCTGTAGCTTGGCCTATAAGGACTCCATCATTATTTTGTGTGACATTCATCCTCTCAGGGTAGGTATATCTTTAATTCTTTAATTTTTCGCTATGTCAATAAATTGTGAAACTTTAAAGGCAATAAAGCATATTTTGATTTGATTTGTTAGGTTTTTAGAATTTCTAGTGAGTTCAAATAATTTAGTGACTTCCTTTTTTGAAGTGGTCGAGAACGGAATAATTTTCTGCCTTCAATTGATAATTTATAGATTATACATACAATATAAAAAGTAAGTCATCAAATTATTTGGAATCACTAAAAATTAGCAAAGCCTATCATAATAAATATATTAATATTAGATCTTTATGTAGCTCCATGATTTTTGATATTTTCAAATAGTAATTTTCAAGAAGTTATAATACAATACAATAGATTTAGATTCTAAATACATGTAATCTGTATATATTTTCAGATGGTAAAATATTTGTAAGTAAGCATCCGTTTCGGATCTCCGTTGTAGAAGTCTCTTATAATATTTCTAATCATTATTAGGAGATGAACGAAAGTTCGAAACTAAAGTAATGCAAATTGTATAAATTTTGTATTTTTGATAGTTAATATAACGTTAATAGTGTCGTTTCTTCTCATGTATATATTATCTATCGTTAGCTATTCAGAACCAAGCTAAATCTGCACATTATCGTCGTCCCATCTCAGGTTTGGACGACTGTACTGAGGACGTCAAATAACATCGAAACAGATGTCTATTGTTCTTTGATTAGAGTGAATTGCCAATTATTATCAAATGTTTTTTCTTATTCAAATAATATTTCTAACTTACGGGAGCCACAAATTTTATACGCGAAGTAAACCATCCGGCCAAAAGTGACTGGTTTTTCGTATCCTGGTACATCTAATACAGTACTACCATCAATTTCCATATGATCTACCTCTATGTCAGATATTGCTGATCTGAGAAAACACGACCAGTTGACTAGAGAATCTTCTCTAAATATTAAACCCTTTTCGAAGAGGTTCTCGAATACCTGCGATACTACCTCAGCCTGCAACGGATCCAATGTAAAAATTTGCCTATTCCAGTTCAGAGATAGGCCAAGACGTCTTAATTGATTTTCTGAAAAGAAATAATTATCCTTGTAAAAAAATTTCATCTACCCCATTTTTTAAATTTAGATGTTAACAAATAATCTTTCAAATTTGCAATGAAATAAGAAATTATATTTTTGCGATGAAACCTTTTATTTAATGTTTCTTTTTGAAGTGAAACTTCTTTGCGCGCATGAGGGTAAAATTCTTACGGATGAAACGGATGTGAAACGTTTTTGCCCAAGAAGAGGGAGAGAGCGATTGAGAGAGAGTGAGAAAGGGCGAACGTAGCATGAAGTACATAGCAATGGAGCGAGAGGGAGAGAGCGAGCGAGAGAGAAAGGGAGATCGTGTTACTGTGCGCTTAAGAAACTGTCCGCCGTCATGTATCTCGCGTTCTTCTCGTACTCAACGATTCCATGACACCGGTTCAGTTTTCGCAATTTAAGACGGCGCGCTTCGCCGCGAATCAATTTGTATTAATTTTCGACACTTTTATTATTTCAATTACAATTAATTATTCAATATTCAATAGCAATCGAGCATATTATTCAAAATTAAATATGAGTAAACCAATTGAGAGAAAAAAAAGCTAATTTCTGTGATCAAAAACTTATCAAATTTTCGTTCTTTAGTTACCAGAGAAGAGAGGCATAATTCGCTGGTGTTCTTCATTGTTAATTAAAACCAAACGTATTGCAGGGTGGGCGTTAGGGCAGAAAAAGAATACAGCACTTGAATCTGGTTACATCAATTATGAAGCCCAAGGCTCCTTTACAATAGGAGAATCCAAGAAGAGAAAATGTGTGCTCTGTGGTTCGATTTTTTTACACTGACTTGTGAACGTAACGTTGACGTTAAATATATAGGTTAACAAAGTTATGCAATAAAAACTAGGAACTGTGGTCACAGTGCCATTGTATTAAATATTAATATCAATGTGAGTGAAATTATATAAACACTAGATTGTTTTGATTCAGATAATAATTTCAGATTCTTCGATGAGTATTGGAGGAATCATAAGCAGATACTGTATAGTAACTACTCTGCCCCTTGCTGTAGTGACATCAATATACGCTGATTATTCGAGAACTCAATTGTTCAAGGCAAAAAAGTTTAAAGATCAACAAAATGACTATTCCATGGGCACAAATCAAGCAGCTTAAATGGGCCTCTTTGCCAGCAATTGGTTGGTATATAGGTTGGTATTTAGATAGGACAGAAACAGAACGACTATCTTTGTTCCGTGATAAAAGTATGCTTTATGGACGTGTTCTCAAAGAAGGAGAGCCACCATCCTGGCCCTGAGTTGAAATAATTTAAAATGTAAGCATAAATAATAGTCACCATATTGTGAAAACTTAATAATAAAGAAAATTAATGATAATGGAGTTTTCTTTTAGTTTCAGTTTGCCTGAAATTTGTTTTAGCTTATTCATTTCTTTTTTGTATGAGCCTACCTATGGAATTAGCCTTTTTCAACTTCCAGTCCCATACAGTGTCTTGAAATTTCTCTCTACCTAAGTCATATCGCGTTTTTCCTTTTTCATTCCAAAGTTGTTTTTCAACCACCACTTGCGTAGCTATACCTGCGTGGTCAAGCCCAGGAACCCAAAGTGTATCAATACCTTGCATCCTCTTCCTGAATTATAATTAACTAGCATTACACTCCAGTTTGACAATATTACTTATGAATAATTTACCATCTAACAAATATGTCTTGTATTGTTCCAGTAAGTGCATGACCTAAGTGCAAATTTCCAGTTATGTTCGGTGGAGGTAGAATTAAACTGAAATTATCAGTATTCTGTAAAGGTGGTTTGAAATGGTTGTTACTTATTTCTTCCCTCTCCACTTTATTTGGTACATAGGCTGCACTTAAACCTATAAAAAAAAATTTAAGTTAGTATTGGCTAATCAGTATTTTACTCAGGCTCATGACTGCATGAAATAAAACAAAAAGAAGAATACACATTCGTGGAAGTCAACTTATACCTGATATACTCGAATTGAAAACTATCGATTGCTTCAATCGCTGCGTATTGTTTTTACTTCGTACTAATATTGAGCTTCCACAAGTTCTACAATTCTGTAATATTTTCATTTCACAAAATACGTAAATCATAAATAAAAAAAATTTATTTTAGTATTTTGTTTTGAGGTTATTTTGAACATAGAAATAATATGATATTCTCTGATCAATACAGCTACAGCATAGAAAAAAGTGAAACATCCTTTAAATACAAATATTTTTCTTTGGGACAATAGGTCCCAGTCGAGTACTTAGCGTAAGCTGGCTAGTATTTGGGAGGTCTCGGGTTCAAACCAAGGGGCCGACTGGTCTGCCATGAGTATTTTTTAGGTGTTTCCTCATGGTAATGTAAGTCACTGCTTGCAAACTTATAAGGTGAATGCTGGGCCAGTATTCATCCTCTGAACCCGACCCACACTTCCTATGTTCTATAAATATCCCGTCTCACCTATCCTTAATGCACTTGTACATACAAGTATATGCTCTGATCTGGCTGAAGGAGTTAATCCCAAACTCAAGCTGCCCGCCTCCCTGACACATACTTCAGGGAGGAATGAAACACGTGTGTTTCCTTCCTTTTTCCTCATATAATTAATCAAAAATAAAATGTAAATTATAAATTTTTAATAAAAAACAGAGGTCGTATGAAAAACTAATCTGAAAGGTATCCGCAAATACTAAATGAAGAATGTTGCTTTCATGTTTGTAAATTTAAAAGATTATTTTCAGACTTATTTATGAAACTCTGAACATGTTCAAATACAATTAACAATTGTAGCGAATAACCCTTTGCTTCTATGTTTTAATAATGGGTCCAGGTCTGAACTTGAAGCTTATTTGAAACTGTATTCAAATAAACCATCAAAACGCCTGAGGGTACATATTATAGTTAGATTAACGCAGCTTTGGCCATTCTAAATGTTAAACACCCATATTTCACAATGATTGGAATTATAATAATATATAAATTAAATCTGCTTTAATGAAAATTTAAAGCTGCATTTTTATGTTAAACTATCTAATTGACAAGTTTATAGTGTGTTAAATGTATGTCATAAAATTTTCTTTTGAATAAAGTAAAGTCTTAGGTACTTTCCTCTTGACATGAAATGTCTACTCTGCAACTGTGGCGTATGTATTCTCGCGACGGGATTCTGCAATCGATCTTAGCGGTAAATTGTTGGTTTCCAATATCTTTGGTGGAGGGCGCTCTGGGTTTTTACCAAGATAGTAGTCCCACCACGATTCGTATTGGGTAACAATTAGAAACTTGTTAATTCACTCCGAGTCAAATAAGCTGCACTGATGAGATCTAATAAGATCGAAACAGCTGTATGCAGATTTTGGGTCGGGGTTTATTATTGTTTAATTTTTCTGTTCACTTTATGTAATATATTAAATTGACCATGGTTAATTTTTATATTTTTCATGATTTGATTTTGAAAATAATTTAATGTCAACTTATTTGTGGGGCATAAGAAAACAACAAATTTATCTACAAATTAAATTTCAAGTTCTGCATTCATTTTATTCGATCAACAGTAAGATCTGAGAATGTATTAACAAGAAAATTCTATTATAAACAAATGTGAGCTTAATTCTATCATTTCTAAAATAGTGTAACACACTAATTTTTCATTTTCTTTAATGCTGGTTGATCATCTTCATCCAAACTAATCACTTCGCTAAAATCTCTTCTTGGAAATCCTTCAAAATTTACACTTGCTGGCAAACACAACTCAATTTTACTCTTAGGCGTATTATGTTTTTGCAAATAAAATATAATATTATACAAATTAAAACCTTTTTCAATCTTTAAATAATTGTTCAGAAGTAAATACGAAATAATTTTTTCTGCATCTAATCTACTTATTTTAGGTTTAGGAAAAGAAGGCAATGTGAATTCTTTGGAACTTTGCCGGAACCAGGAATTTACAAGTTTCAATAGAGTAAGTTTACATTCTTTATCATTTGCAGCACTGATTATATCATGAATAGTTTTACAGGCGGATGTTATGTCGTAATAAACTAGTGAGGAATTTTTCTTACAGAAATCACACATTTTATTACAATTTGATTTATCCCAGACCTCTTCAAAATGTTTTGCAATCAAAGATCTTCGACACTGGCTCTTATCTAAACAGTAATTCAATACTGATAAAGCATTATTTTCTTCAACCTTAGACGATGCCATACCAAGAATTCTAAAATAATTGCTAATAGCAAACATCACTATACAATCTGATTTTTTTCCATCTCTTCCTGCACGCCCGCTTTCTTGATAAAGTCCCTCCATACTTTTTGGCAATGAATAGTGAATCACAAATCGAACATCTGGCTTATCGATTCCCATTCCAAAGGCAATCGTAGCGATCACAGCTTGATAATGGTTAGACAACCACTTTTCATGAACCTTTCTTTTTCTATCAGGTTCTAGCTGGGCATGATAATTCATTACTTGAAGTCCCCTATTCCGCAAGCTTTCAGTCAGTTCCTCAGTTTCTTTTATTGTTGTGGTATAAATAATACCAGACTGACCACAATAATTGTTCTTCAATAATTTCTCTAATACTATCACAGATTCCTCTTTGTCACTTGGTTTGTCCATTACTTTATAGTAAAGATTTGGTCTGTTAAAAGGTGCAGTTATCACTGTGCAATCTTCCATTCCCAACATTTTTTGAGTATCTATTAAAATATTCATTGTTGCAGTGGCAGTAAGTCCAATAAAGGGAACTCCTGGAAACATGGGCTTCAATAGACCTAAAAAACAAAAAGCAAATTCTGACATATTATTCTGAGGTATATAAAACTTTTTCTAAAGAAACTAGTCCAGAATTTCAAGGCACTAGAGCATCTAAGTGCAACAACAGTTTAGTTGACATTTGGAAATGTTTAAATCGTACAAAATGTTTAATAGATGTTGTACGATTTAAACATTTATTTTTAATTGATAGGCAAGTGTAAGCCATTCTTATAGGGTGAAAATTGCTTGTGTGATTGACCTTCTCGTGAAGTATCTTTTATAAGAATTCAAACTTTTTAATATATTAAGTCAGTAGAAAACCAATATAAAATAAGTGATCAAGAAAAATATCCTAGAATAGTATGGATACCATAAGAAAACTTATAGTTTTTATCATTACCTAAAAATTGATACTCCTTTCTGAAATCATGTCCCCAGGTAGAACAGCAATGCACTTCATCAATGACAATTCTATCTAAATTATTAGCAGCAAAACATTTTTGTAAATATGACATAAATTGTTTACTTTTCCCCAGCCACTCAGGTGTAACGTAAACTAATTTCAAACCATGTTTTCTACTAGTCATCCATTCATGAATCTTTTTTCTTTGTTCCTTTGTGGTTGAGCCATTTATTGAATCAGCTTTTATTCCAAATTTTTTCAGACCTATCAGCTGATCTTCAATTAAAGAAATTAAAGGTGAAATAACCAGAGTCATTCCTTCATTTACAAGTGCTGGCAATTGATAAACTAGACTCTTTCCACCACCTGTTGGCATTAGTAATAAAACATCTTTTTTATCTAAGGTTGCATTGATAGCTGCTAACTGTTTGTATCGGAATTGGTCAAATTTGAATATTTCTTTGAGAACTTTATATATTTGTTTGGACCAAGGAAAGTCACGATTGACCCAATCTTCTACATTCCTCACATTCTTCATCTTTTCAAAATCATACTGAGACTGCAATTCGTCTCTTTTTGTTTGTATAATTTTGAGTCTGTTGGCTAATAATGCTTGCTTTTGTTTAATGTCTTTAATCTCTATCTCTAGGGTTATTATTTGTTTTTTGAGTTTATCGTCCGCCATAACTGTAATATCTTACAATTTGGTATCTTAGTATTGGTGCATTCTGTTCATAATTTTTCTAGGTTTAACTTCAAAACAGTTTGAACATAACCTAAACTGAATGTAAATACCAAAATTGTAATGTCTTTGGTAAATACCAGTGTTACCACAGAGCCAAGTGAGAATTATGGTACAGCGTTGCTAGAATTATCGACTTTTCTTCAAAGTTATGTTACAAATTTTGTTTAAGTTCCGCTTTTTTATTTTTAATCGTAAAATTGTAAAGTTTTTCTTTGTTTATGAAATTTAAAAAAATTACGCAAAAAATAAAACTTCAATTTGAAATTAATAACGAATTAGTAACCCTTTGTGTCCCTATTGATGACTGGGATACGCTTTTTAACAACTGAGTATTTTTATTTATACTTTTTCTGGCCAGACTGCTTCTCGAGAGAGTGTGCTTTGATTACAGATTACAATGAATTTACCTGTTCTTACACTATTGATTTAACCTTTCGCGGCTGGCGCTCATACCTGGGACGTGAGGACTGGCGCGCGGATTGACAGTCCGCATGTTTTTTTTTTTAAACTGTACAATATAAATTAGATTTATCCACGAAAATATAATCATCATTTTATCAACATGAATTTTATTCAAAAGAAAAACAAATACAGCATCTCCTACATTCGAAAAAATAATATCAAATTAATTTACACATATTTGCAATATCATAATATAGATCAAATTATTTTAATCCAAAACAAAGTATTTATTATACAAAAATCTGATACATATAATCTAAATAGTCTATTCTTTTATATCTCTTCGAAAAAATGTTCTTCAAAGCACTCAGAGCAAGTATATACAGAGTGTTCTCCACATATAAATTTTTTACATTTTCGGCATTTAAACCGTGTAGGTCTGTTCTTTTTTCTATCACAAAAGGCACATCGGCCTCTCGTAATTTCCGGATCTGGTTGAGCTGGTTCTGTAGTCTCCATTTGAACAATCTCTTTTATTCTAGCTGACATAATTCTTGAAATATTTTTTGTAGAAGCACGGAATCTCAGATGCTGTTCCAACAAGGCGAACGATAAGTCATGTAAAAATCTTCTTCGTTGTAAACGAATTTCAGGATTATTGCAGTGATACAAAACCATTGCGTTTATGCCAGCTATATTCAACAGGGCATAAAAGATGACCATAGGCCATCGTCGTGTATTTCGTGCACAGTCGTAAGTGGCGCATAATTTGTCCACAGTATCTACTCCTCCTTTAGTAGAATTATAATAAAGTATTATTTCTGGCTTACCTGAATTTTGATCAATTTTATCGTCTTGATGTAAGCTAGAGAGAAGTAAAACATTTTTATTTTTCTTCGGAATATACGATACCAGAGTAACATTCTGATGAAAAGCAAACATACTTGAGCCAATGGGTCTTCCTTGAGGTTTCGAAAATTCAGGCGGTAACTGTCGCTTATTGCTGCGACATGTACCCAAAAATGTAAGATTGTAATCTTTTTTCAAATCCTGAATTAACTGGAGGCTTGTAAACCAATTGTCGCAAGTCAGGTTTCGTTTAGTTCCTCGTATGGGCTCACATAATCTCTTCACCACTTCAGATGGAGAATTGTTCACAAAATAAGGACCTTGAGGCTGTTGTCCCAGATAAACCTCTAAGTTACAAGTATAAAATGTCTTGCTATCTGCAAGTGCAAAAATTTTGATGCCGTATTTATTTGGCTTGCTGGGAATGTACTGCCTGAAACTGCACCTTCCCCGAAATGCCTCTAATTTTTCGTCGATTGTGACGTATTCGAAAGGCGTGTGAGCGTTCTTGCAGTTGGAGACAAATAGCTCAAACAGTTCTCGAATTCGACATAATTTATCTAATTGTTTTCTTTCCTCTCGTGAATCCAAATCATCAAATCGTATATGTTGCACTAAAAATTGTGCCATTACTGTTCCAAAGTTCATCCATATTTACTCTACTACTTTTCAGCACTCCTCCCAAATATAATAATCCTATAAGAGCACGAATTTCTGTGCAGTCAGTTTCCTTGGCATTTCTCTCACGACTATAATTTTGTTGCAATTTTCTTATGCGTTTGTTTGTCGCCTCAACAATGATATTTATCATGGTGTCATTGAAAAAATGTTGCCAAATTTCTAGCAGACTTTTTAAATTTTTCGTGATTTGTTTGGCACCTGGCAAATGACTGAGTATATTCTCCGAGCGCGTTCTTACATTTTTTGGCGGTATATGCTTCTGCCATTTAGTAGTTCCATCTCTGCCAAGAAAGTAAGGTCCATCAATTAGGTTTTCAACTTCTTCATCACCAAACTCCTGCTCTGTATCACTACCATCGAGTCTTTCTTCTAAATTATCTTCTTCTCCTTCATCCTCCTCGTCATCAAATATAATATCTTCAGTTTCATCATCTAGTAGAACTTCTTCCATCAAACGATGCAAACGCTCCTGCTCTTTTTCATAAGAACACATTCTGAATCGTTGAATCAAATAGGTGACACTAGAGCTGGCACGCGGACTCTTGCTCCGCAAGCACTTATAACTTTCCAACGATTGTCACAATGCAACTGATATTTTATCCCAACTGAGATATTACTAGTGTGTGAAGATATGGAAGGGGGCGAAACAAACAAATGGGCGGTTCCGAAAAAACTGAGTAGTTAAGATCGCTGCGGAGTCAGAGTCCGCGCGCCAGCCGCGAAAGGTTAATAAATAATGGTATGGTTTCACTGAAAGAACCTCTACCAAATATTTATAGAATGGAAGGTTTTGACAGGTAGGTTGTATGCTAAGGTAACCATGCAGTGATTTTTTTTCTAATTTTGATCTGTAAAACTTTATATTAGTAATTATAAAATGCAAGATATTTCCTATAAGGTGATGAAATTAACTATTATTATATGTTAACTGAAAAAACTGGCAAAACAATTAATTAATATTATAACTCTTGAAGTACATACATTTATTCTCTAAAAATAGGTTCAAGTAACTATATAAAGTTTAAATCATTCAATACCAATTTTCTGGCATATTTGCACACAACAAAATGTATATTTCATTATATTTAACCGTCACGAAGCAATTAGGTATTAAAAGTACAGGAATAATTTTTCATTAGATCATGGTAAAACTTTATAAAATTATTAATTTAAAGTTCTCAATATTAAGTATTCTGTTATTCATTCAAATCAAATAACTGCACTGACCCCGGCACGAGCTCTCGTACCTCGTGCCAAAAAACATGCGCTCAGTTTCCGAATGGATCAAGAACCCTCACACTAAGCTCTCCAATGGATAATAAAAATTGCACTCAGTGCACACTAGTTCTACCAATGGAGAACGCTATACCAGTGTTACCACAGAGCCCAGTATTATGGTACAGCGTTGCTAGAATTATCCACTTTTCTTCAAAATTATGTTACAAATTTTGCTTTGATCTGCAGGCACAAATTAGAAGACCTTTTTTTTTGTAGTATTACATATTGTATTACAGATTGGGATACAAACGTCTAACTTTCAATCAAATAAATTTCCTCATAGAAGAATAGAAAATAGAAGCCAAGCAGCGTCGAACGCGCTATCTATTTGGATGCGTGACCTCTTAGGACTACCGCGTACCGTCAACTACTTATAATTTTAAAAATGTTTCTAGAGATGGCAATTCTTATTCACACTTTAGATAAGAATCCTTTTGATAACTTAATTCAGTTTAAGATATTTCTACTTAGTACCTATACTATACGAATCCTTCTTGGATGACATAGGAATAGTAAGATGCAAATGGAAAATAATTTGTTTTTCACGAATGTAAAATACAAATATAAAAATTCATAAGATAGTGGTGATATTCAATTTGAACAATCACAATAAAGACAACTTTTGTTAACTTCCTTATAAACGTTTACCAAAACGCACCGAACTGTGGCAGATTTCCCATGTATTACTTTACCTATCTTTTTAGGAAAAAGATTTATTAGCTTATTTTATAGGTACTTTGATAAGAATTTGAATTTTGGTATTATTTATCGCCTATCCATTATTCAGTGATTGTTTTTTTTTCAGTTTCCGCACCGATATTATTGGAATGAATAATAAAATATAGAAAAATCCTCACTCTTATTACTTTTTCAATTTTCATTTTAAAATATAAACTTTGAATTTTGATTCTCTGATAAAAAATCAAGCTGAAATCCTCTTTCTTTTTAAATCTTTTGATTCTAATTTTCTGTATGAATCTTTTTTTATTTATTTTCATAGAAATTAAGAATTGATATTATTTATTTTAATATCCTTATATATTTAGAAATAATGGTTGAGGCAACTCCATTATTGGCGACTCTCTCTTATTAATGAATTTATTTATATTTTGTAATTAGTTTAACATTATAAATTCAATATTACTTTAATAAATAAATATGAAATCGAAAAGAATTTGGAACCCTATTTTAGTTTGTGATGAGTTAGAAAATATATTTATTAAAGCTTTTAGTTGCAGAAAAATAGAGATCAATTGCTAAAAAATTGTATAAAATATTTGAAATCTAATTTAATTGAATTAATTTCAACTTAATGATTTTTCTTTATAATTATACATTATCTTGATTTCACTAACATTCTAAGTAGTTTCTACTATTTTATATTCTTTGGGTTAAATTAATAAACGAATGTTATTTATGCAACGTTTTATTAAATAAATATACTGAACTGGTAAATAAATCACATTATGCGGATAATAAACTTAGAACACTTGTCAACCATAATTATATCTATGTATTACAGATTAAAATAAAGATATGTACATAAGCAAATCTCGAAATAATTTAAAGGAAAATTTAACATTTTTCTTCATTACACTCAGATAAAATTCAATAAACAGGAAACTTTGTGATCTCAAAAATCATCTTAAATTTCAATCAAATTTTATTTATGATTTAAAAGTTTTCGTCTTATCATCACTGCAATTTATTGAATCGATTTACAAAATGGCAACTTTGTATGTATTTATAATTGCAGTAAAATAATAATCAAAAAGATAAGTTTAGAACTTCAAGTGTAGTTCCCTGTAAAAGGAATAGTTCATAATAAACTTTGAATGATTCTAGATATTTTTGGCATACAAGGAAGTTCTTTTTCGTAAAATTTTGAATCATTTTGATAAAATTAAAAATGACATCAACTAAATTTTAAATTTTTTCAATAAATTCAATCAGGCAAAAGTAGTATCCATAATTCGGAAATAAATTTTTTAGATATTAATTAAAAAAAAAAAAAAAATTATTAAAACAGGATGATGTAAGAAAACCAAACATCTTTTCAAGAAGTTATTTCTAGGAAGTCTTGAGACTCATATATAAAATTGCTCCAATATAATCTTAAAAAAAAACAGTTAGTCTTACAACACATATTTCTCCAAAAAAGTTCTCACTTGGAGAAATATGTTATTTATAATTATTTTTTCAACGGAAAGTCCATTAAAGTTATATCCATAACTTGAATTTATAAATTACTTCTGTAATTGAAAAAAACTGAATCTCAGCACCAGTCCAACATATAAAATTTAAAAAAATCAATAGAAATATATTAATTTACCCTTACTTGTTTATGAGTAATGTATGTATGTATAGTTCAAACAACACTTAAACGCGATATTATTGATTGGTAATTTTCGTAAAATTGCCTAGATTTTATAAAATATTATGGATATAGGTACATAACAATGAGGATAATAATTTGATATAAATTTGTATCACAGGAAATTTCATAATTTCAAATTATTCCATACTAAATGATTTCAATAAACTTTTGAATAATCAGGCTCAATCAATGCGGTGCAAAATTGAATGGAAATTTAAGATCACAAACATTCCGTGTGGATTTTTATGCAGCATTTTAACCATCGAGGCATTCTACAATTTTTTCCAGGAGCTCCTTGTAGTTATGACAATTTTTCAGAACCACTTCAGCCAGCATTTTAACGGCTGTAGGGGGCGCAGGATGATTAATGACTTCTCGAAGAAGCTCCAAACCACCCTCCTTCTCTACAAGACCGCAATACTTTTCAGCTGTAAGATAAAGAAGTAATTAAAGTAAAGTAAAGTAATTTATTAATGTTAATATACAATAAAGCATTTACACACGTCAGAGGAAAAAAAGAAAATTTTTTTTTTGGCCATTATAGGTGCTTAATAGTTAAAATACATTAATAAAATTTATTCTATTAGGATCATTTGTCAATAAAATAAGGTAAGTAGAATATAATACAGTTAATAAGTTAAATAAAATAATTTCTAACAATTTAGATAGTTGAAAAGGCGGGACAAAGTAAGGAAAAAAAGAAAAAAATTACATTAAATTATTTCAAGAGAATCATATATTAATGAAAATAAGAGTGCGCCCAGTGACCTCAAATGTTTTGAGTGAAAATGCGGAGTTGTTTATGTTTCGTCTTATTTATGTTTACCTTCTATAATGGGTATACTTATGACATGCATTTCAAACACCACAAGATGACAATAATAAAATCCCAAATTCACTAAGTATCATTTTAATCGTGTATGCTTAAAAAAAAATTCGAAAAAGAAATTTCATAATTTCATGTACTAAAATAGAGGGTTCCAGAAAAGAGACCAGATATTTAAGCGAATGGTGGATCAATGTTTTTACTAGTTCAGTTGACTAGTTGAGACAGAACATTATTTATTCTTGTGCCAGCTGTAAAATACCACAGGCGGCATCTTGGACATGATACATGATATCATGGATGCGTTTGAAGATAAAAAGTACCTTAAAGCCAAATTCTGCGATTTAAGTAAAGCCTTCGACTGCGTCATCCACACGATACTTACAGGTAAACTGGAAAAACATGGATTCTCAGAGTCAAGTGTAGGCTCAATTGCCTCATACCTAAGAGACAGACAACAAAGGGTCCAAATGGGAAATAAATGGTCAGAACCAGAAACCTTACAAATTGGCGTACCACAGGGATCAATACTTGGACCAATCCTTTTCCTGATATATATAAACGATCTACCACACTATATTAAATCTGCAAGAACAATATTATTCGCAGATGATACAACATTCCTAAGTGGGGGAAAGATGAAAAACAGATTGAAAACCTAATGGAAGATACAATAAAAAAAGCAGACAAATGGTTCTTGGCAAATAGGCTGGTACTGAATAAAGGAAAAACCCAAGACATGACCTTCACTCTTAGAGAAACAACATCAAAAAATGACCCGGTAAGGTTCCTTGGGGTGACATTTGACACAAAGTTAAATTGGGAACCTCACATAAATAATGTCTGCAAAAGCCTGAGCTCGTCAATCTTTGTCTTAAAAAACTTAAAAAGCATAGTATCGGATGCAACACTTAAAATTGCATATCACTCTTTATTTCATGCTAAGATGACATATGGAATAATAGCATGGGGTGGATCATCTCAAGCAAATAGGGTCTTTGCACTGCAACGTAGAGTGATGAGACTGATTGGGGGGCTCAAGCACAGAGATGAATGCAGACACATGTTTGTCAAGCTGGGCATACTAACTCTTCCATCTGCCTACATCCTCCAGAACCTGTTACTAATAAAAAGCAATGAATCTCAGTACGATAGTTACGAACAACAACATGACTACGACACTCGAAATAAATCAAATCTGGTTCCTATGCACTGTAGACTATCAAAATGCCAAAGGAGAGTGGACTACATCGCAATCCATTTCTACAATAAGATCCCAAATGAATTGAAGATCCTACCAATGGATAACTTCAAGAAGCAGATGAAAACCCTGCTAATCAAGGGGGCTTTTTATGATGCTCAAGAGTACCTGGCCACTATTTTTAACTAATTTTAATATGTATCGTAATATCTAATTTCAACATGACATGAAACTCTAAGTTTTCATCTTTTCTTTTAATGTGTATTGTAATGTTTCATTATAGTAACTATATCTTTGAGTCCTTGTATGTATCGAAACATGACCTCAAACGATTTTTATTTTATTTTATTATATTGTATCTGACAAATGTAACACCTATGTGAGATTGACATGAGAAATATATTTATTTTACTTTACTTTACTAATATTATTGTGAATTTCAAACTTTTCATAATATTAACTTAATATAATCAACCTGAAACGAGAATTACGATGAACATATCCTCAATATAAACTATACCATGTTGAAAACTACTTCAAAATGAGATATTGATTGTTTTAATAATATACTATTAATATCAGTTATTGGGATCAGAAAGATCAAATATTTGTAATCATTATTCATCTTCAAAAATAAATCATACATAAAAAAAATGCCATATCAAAGTGTTTGTTCATGAAGATGGTTTTCATGCACTCTATTTTACTCGCTCCTAGATGACGCTGCACCGCATCAACTTCCATACCAATCAAGCGATCAGCATGTAAACTAATTTTCCATTTAACCGGACTGAGCCAAAGCAACATATAGCCCAGTCAACGAAGACCCGAAAACATGAAACCTGGAAAAAAATTAGCATAAGGCTGAATTTTTCCCCATCGATGAACCACTACTAGAGGATCATTTTTACAAAAGTCCCCCAAAATCCTCCTGGAGCTTCACCCCCTACCCCCTCTCAAAGAATGAAAATGATAATAAATGCGGAAAGCCCTAAATCTAAGATACTAATAATCGGATCAAGTTGAATTTTTTTTGTTGTGTTTGTTATAACATGAGCTACAATAATGGTCCTTTTAATTTTTACGTTAAACCTAAAAGATTTCCCATAAATAAATGTAAATGCCCGACAAAAACAATTTTTTAACTCTAACACTTTATATTTTTGCGTATAGGTTTTTTGGATGACACATTACAGGAAAAAGACGTAAATAAAAGTTGTAGAATATTGAATTCTGAATTTAACTATGTCAAGGTGTGTTTCTTTACGTGCGTGGTGGTGCAGTAGAGGGGGAGGCATTAACACACTTCTGCTGCGATTTCGGTGGGCCGACTGACAGGCGGCGGGAAACTGGCAAAAACGCAGGCATGGAACATTATATTTATAGCAACTCTCTCCACCCTAGTTACCCAACTGACTTTGGCAGTAGACTTTAGTCTTTTGAAGGAAAGAGTGATTTTCTTTATTTTGTTGAAAGTTTTAACGACTGTTTTAAGAATTGAAAGTTTTGTTTGTTAAAAATGGACAATAATTCTAGTTTGGTTTGCATTTTTTGTGAAAACGAGTTGGAAGGCGATACAGTTGTTGTCGAGAAGGGACTAAAATCCATTAAGGAAGCGAGTTCCCTATTAAATTACTGTCCATAAATCGTGCAGGCAAAAGTACACTCGTCCAACCAGTATTCGAGCAGCTGTGATGAAAAAAGAACCTGAGGCTTCCACTTCTTTTGTTCTGGGAAGTTTAAAAAAAACCTTCGATTTCAAAAATGATGAATGTTTTTTTTGTGGAAAACAAGCTACGGTTTACTCTAAATCTTCCTATCATCGCCGAAAACCTGTCCATCTTGTGTCTATTTCAGAAATAAGAGAAAACATACTTAAAAAATGTGATGAACGAGATGATAATTGGGAGCAAAGAGTCAAATGTAAGCTTCTTAATGTTGCAGACCTTGTCGCACCTGAAGCCCGTTATCACAAAAATTGTTATAGAGAATTTATAAAAATTACACCACATAAACATACTTAGAGTTTTTTTACAAGTACAGCGTGGGTTAGGAAATAAACTTCCCGCCACAGAGTGGGCATGGAAAATGGAAACTACAGAAAACAAAGGAAAATTGAAAAAAACACTGAAACCGGTTACAACATCAAAGCCATTTGCCCCAGATGATATTTTGCATCAACTGTCATGTGCTTGCAATCAAGGATGTGGAAGATATTGTGGGTGCAGGAAAGCCAACATAGTTTGTTCTGCAATGTGTGAGAATTGCAATGAGTTGACATGTTCAAACTCGCCGATTTCTTCCGAAGAATATAGATTAGATCCAGATACAAGTTCAATAGAATGAAGACATATATTGTAAATAGCATAATACATACTTTTCATTAAATTTCTATATTAAAAATTAAAAACTATCTGTTATAAAAAGTAAGAATTTTAAAAGGAAAAAAAAGGATATATTTTTACTATAGTTTAATGGTGGGTGGATGGTCCGTGATGCTGTTAAAGCTGTCACCTTGTGGTAAACAGCTGCCGGTTTTGCCATTATGAGACACGGCAGATCCATAGGTGGTGGATAATGGAACGTAAATCAAATAAAATGGATAGGGAATTCCTTGCCCCCGAATCAAAATTGGCATAAGCAATAGATGACTTCATATTTCGTATATTTTAATACACTACTGATCAACGAAATAGTCAGCCGCCCGTAATTGTAGCTAAAAATTGCTGCATCCTCCCCTCTATTGTGCCAGCCCGCACGAGAATAAGCAATCTATTGTGCCAGCCCGCACGAGAATAAGCAAACCTTCACACCAATAAATTCACAATTAAATAATCTATAATTTTCATTTGAGGTTTTTTCCTGTAATATAATATCCAAAAAACTTATACGCAAAAATATAAAGTGATAAATTGTTTTTGTCGCGCATTTACATTCATTTATGAGAAATCTATTAGGTTTAACGTAAAAATGAAAACGACCATTATTGTAGCTCATATTATAACAAACACAACAACAAAAAATTCAACTTGATCCGATTATTAGTATCGTAAATTTAGGGCTTTCCGCAGTTATTGTCATTTTCATTCTTTGAGAGGGGGTAGGGGGTGAAGCTCCAGGGGGATTTTAGGGGACTTTTGTAAAAATGATCCTCTAGTAGTGGTTTATCGATGGGGAAAAATTCAGCCTTACGCTAATTTTTTTCTCATCAAAACCTTTATTGACTGGGCTAATAGTAGCTAGTAGTACATCTAAATCTCTATAGTCATGCTGTTGTTCTTAATATGTCTTTATCAAAGTATTTTATTCCAACAACTTTCAACATAATCTTAATTAAAAAGTGGAATATTCAAGAGCAAAAATATTTACAATAGATACTAACTTTTATGGCTACACTGGCCCTTTAACGAAAAAGTTCTATTGACGTATATTTTCTGTCATTATATTAACTTGGTTTAAGTCTTCTACTTACGGTATACTTGAGTCAAATTAGCAAGGGCCCAGACAGCCCACTGTTGGCACTGTGGAGTATGATACACCTGCACTAAATAGAGAATCGGTTCGAAAGATCGATAGTTGATGTTTCTCGGAGAATTCAAATCCCACCGGCTAATAGCCATGACCATTTTTTCCAGAACATAATCTCTTGATGGATTCGATACTGTCCATAGCTATAAAATACAAATAATGTAAAATCTTCGTTTAAAACCTTCCAAAAAAACATAGAAAAACAGGGGTGCTTACATCTAGGTGCTTTCATTTCGTCAACTAAGGTTGGTGTCAATAGTTAAAGATAAAAATAAAACACTATATTGTACCCAAAGTATAGTACTGATGTAAAATATAATCAACAATATGATCATAGCTTTTGAAGCTGAAATAAAGCCAAAAACAATAGCTACAGTGTATTTTATTTAGCTCAACAAATTTACAATAAATACACATAGTAGGATATTATTCAGTTCAATTTTATTTTGGGTTTTCTGTCAGTTTTAGTGAGAACTAAAATAAAATTTTGACAATTCCATCAGATCACTGCTTGTAACTTACCTCTGGACCATCAGATACAATATGAGATATTACGCCAGCTGCATTATAGCTTACTTCTATGCCATCGCTTCTGGAGTCTAAGAGGTCGGAGAAAACAGAAAGGTACTCTGGAGTTACTAAATAGTGCCTGAGGTACCGAACCTCCGCGACATTTCCAAGAAGACCCATCATGTTCCTGAGTAGTTCATCCTTATGAGGGAATTTCTACAAATACAAATAATGTTAACATAACTTAGGGTACATATTATATCATAATAGGCACGGCGTATGTGCCAAAGGAAGCATATGAGGTCGAAGTCCCCTTTAAGCCGAGTTGACAAGAGTTATGAATGTGAGCCACCCACGTGCTAACACGATTATAGTAATTTCACGACTTTAGTCATGCTTCTTTCGAGAAAACGATTTACACCGCCAAAATTCAGTATTAGCTTCGGATACGAATATGCAATGCTTCATGGCAATACAATACAATACAATAATTTATTCATGTTATTACATTGTCAATGTTTACACACGTCAAATAAATGTGATATAAAATTATTTTTTTTTGCTTTATATAACTAACTTATCTTATTAAATTTGACATTACAATAAGTACACTAAGACTATGAATTTAAAATATGGAGTATAGAACCAAGTCGAGACCAATAATACACGAAAATACATAAGAATCAGTTTTAAGGACTATTACAACTGTGGTGGATGTAGATCAGTAGGTCAGTGTCGCGATGAGTAGATGAAGAATGTTATAGTTTATACTTTATATTGTTTGTAAACTAACTGCAAGTACGATACACTTACTCTGCAAGTACGTGAGGCCAAGGCCGATATATTGATAAACACTGATATATAAATGAGAGGGAATCTAAGATAGGAAGTAAGTAAGACTGAGAGATAGACTCGTCACGCTGCCCGAGCGGTCAGCGCTAAGCCTATATTCAGTAATACTATAAATAAAGACTAAAAGTATAGTATGAACCTGTGCATCATTTAACACCCAGGACCAGGCATTACATGGCGATCCTGCCAGTTGTAGCATTGTGAAAAAAAAGTGAAAGTTAGTGAACAAATATGGGAAGAAGAAGAAATGATCATCGCCCATAGAAAAGCTGGTTGCTTCGCAGTAGTTCCGGAGATGACGACCCAGGCCATCACGAGGACCGTAGGAATGGGTATACCGGCTGTGAACGCAGGTAGAATGGAAGTCACTAACCGCGATGTTGCAGAAGGTTAAGGTAGGATCTACCCTTGTGTAAATGCAGAGACAAACGAAATGGACGTATAAATATGTGTATATATGGAGTGAAATTGACATTTTTTTTTTAAAAATGAAGAAAAAAAAAGAGACAATATTTTTTCAAGAAGAGACATTAATTTTTTATTATTAGTTATTACATTAATGAATTTTTCTACATTAAGTTATGACACTGACCTGACCTAAGTATTTCATTATTGTTTTTTTATCATTATTAATTCTAGTGTTATTTTATCATTATTAATTTTATTATTAGATTTAATGTTATTATGGGATTCCGTCTGTCATGCAATAATCGTAAGTTAAGTTTAAGAGGGAATTTTTTTTTAATTTGAAATCATTGTGGATAAATATCATTATTTTTTTTGGAAGTATTCCTATTCAAGATTATGGAAATATTATATATAGTGTGCAATTAGAGAAATGAGTAATCACGCGTTCTATTGCATTAGAATGAATATGGATTGTATGACATTGACGTTATTATTATGATAACATTGCTATTATGATAACACCCATGTTATTTGATGACATTGACCGACTCACTAAGGAATTACTATTGTTTATATAAATAAAGAATTGATTTATTGAATGGATTTGGAGTCTTGCGGTCAAATAAGATTTATGAATATATATATGTCAAATATTTCGAAGCTAGAAATTTTTTTATTATGAATATTTTGTAATTATGTATTATTTTTAGTTAAATCTTAATGAGACATTGACCTACTTCGGAAAGTTTTAATTTTTT
Source organism: Cynegetis impunctata (assembly GCA_030704885.1). Lineage (NCBI taxonomy): Eukaryota > Metazoa > Arthropoda > Insecta > Coleoptera > Coccinellidae > Cynegetis > Cynegetis impunctata. The sequence goes on along the minus strand of JARQZK010002207.1, from coordinate 616,510 downwards.
TGATTAATTTAAATCTTGTAATCAATTTTATCGTAAATGAAATTGATGATACTAGGCATCACAAGTGTTAATTATAAAAGTCAGAGAAATTGTTAAGAAATTGTAAACTGTTGCTCACCTGATGATACGCAAATAAGAAAATTAACTTATTACACTCGATTAAGCTCGAATATTCGAAGTTGTCAAAGGGACAAAAATACACGAAATTTAAAACTTATAATAATTGTTTTTCAACAATGTTTAAACTTTGAGCCCATTATCAAATATAGGTACTGCTAAGGCTGATTATAGTTTCCAAATTAGTGTGGTATAGATAATGTACAATTATTTAATGGTTAAAAGGAGAGAGCAATTTTATTAATGAGAATGCGTATAGGGACGCTCAGGGGATGGATTATGCCCCCTGCTAATGAATTATGTTTTCATAAATAATGAATTTTTACTGTAATTACGAGATGGAATCGTTGGTAAAATGAGATGAAACATATATTTTTTTGTATGCTATATATAGATAGCGACCACTTCTTAGTTAAGATGGATATGGTAATGAGAAATGAAGAAATAAATATATAGATGAGTATATATAAATTTTTATGGAGGAATAGTGTTGCGACGATCTACAGCTATCCATTAGCTATGTTATTTAGAATTTTGGAAGCTGCCAAGAATAAATCATACACGGTATGTACTAATGTTGCAACACTCTACAGAATCTAAATATTCGATCGGCATTGACGCGAGACGAAATGTTGAGAATTTTAGAAGCTATCTGTAGAGAAGAATGGAATTAAAAGCTCTCAATTATTAGGAAGGCAAGGGAATATAATCAGTTTTAGGGACCTTAGTTATTATTATTGTGAATATATATATTTATATATTGAGTTATGGTTGGTATTGTGGTTACATATAGATGGGTTATATTAATTGATAAATAAAAGAGTCCACAAATTAAAGTAAAAGGTAATTTATATAGAGTACTATGGCTGAAATGAAATAATTATTAATATATCAAAAATATGGCGTATCATCACGAGAGTATAGGGACAGCGCGTATAGAGATTGTACGTAAAAGGAATTGCTTTAAAAATTGTTATTGTAATTATAACTACTTCCAGCACACCTCCAGGAATGGATATGGTAATTAAACCATGCATAGGAAATTGAAAGGAAAATTTTAAATTATCATACTTTTAAACGAGACAGAATTTTCTCGAGTAAACCTCAATAAAATTCTTTCAATTAGCCCCAGAGGTGTGGTGGATGTAGATCAGTAGGTCAGTGTCGCGATGAGTAGATGAAGAATGTTATAGTTTATACTTTATATTGTTTGTAAACTAACTGCAAGTACGATACACTTACTCTGCAAGTACGTGAGGCCAAGGCCGATATATTGATAAACACTGATATATAAATGAGAGGGAATCTAAGATAGGAAGTAAGTAAGTCTGAGAGATAGACTCGTCACGCTGCCCGAGCGGTCAGCGCTAAGCCTATATTCAGTAATACTATAAATAAAGACTAAAAGTATAGTATGAACCTGTGCATCATTTAACACCCAGGACCAGGCATTACACAACAGATTAAAATTTGAATAGAAGTACTCCTCCAGGGAGTAGAAAGCATGTCTAGTCAGGAACCCTTTGGTTCGGCCCTTGAACATTGAAAGTGGCAACTCTCTTACCCTCTCAGGCAGTGCGTTAAAGCACTTGATCGCCCAATACCCCGGGCCATCCTGACACCTTTGCAGGCGCTGGTAGGCAGGAATCGGACTGCCCCTGACTCGAATGTCATAATCATGTACATCCTGATGCATCAGAAACGAATCAAGATTCTGCCTCACATACACCAGGCACGCAAACACATACAAACAAAGCACAGTTAAAATTTTCTAATCAATGAAAGTATTCCTGCAGTACTCCCTATAGTCCAAACCAGACACAACCCTAATCGCCCTTCTCTGTAGTCCAAAAACTCTTCGCCACCCCGACGAATGTCCCCATGCAAGGATTGCATAGTTAATATGAGTATGAAAAACTGCAAAGTATGTTGTTTGTCTTACATCATGGGAGACACACTGAGAGATATGCCGAAGAAGATAAAGGCTCCTGGCTAGCTTCTTTGCAAGGGCATTCACATGTTCATTCCACCGCAACTCCGGATCCAGTACCACACCCAGAAATGACACTGCCGACACATTTGGTGTACCATGTAGTTCTCTAAGGGAGAAAATCACCATCTGGGTCTTATCTGCGTTCAGCAGCAGTCTGTTTGAACAAAACCAGTGTTCCGCCCTCTCCCGTGCCAACCCTGAAGCCTCCAATGCCCCCCTAACTTATCAGCAGCAAGAGAAACAGTGGTGTCATCAGCAAAGAGGGTATATTTAGCAACTGTTTCACCACAAGGAAGGTCATTGACATATATTAAGAAAAGTATGGGTCCCAGAATTGACCCCTGGGGCACCCCTATTTTGATCTGACTCATTGCCGAAGACACCCCAGCCACCCTCACTACTTGACGTCTATGGCAAGAACATAGTTAAGTTATATGTGGAGTTAAGGCAGACAAGATTTTACAAGATTTGGAAAGAAAAAATATAGACGATGATCATATTAATTTAATTGAAGATATTTGCAAGTAGCCTGAAGATTTAGAAAATCTGATATCCAGATATTTAGTAGTATCTGCGTCATTCATTCTTGAAATATGAGCATCCATAATAAACAAAACTGTCCTCTTGCTATGCTCAGGACTGACAACACATTACAAAAAATCAAGTTCAAACTCCATGCGGGGGTGTCAGCCATCCACAAAATCTTGAAGGATATTAAAGCAAGTCTTATCCAAGCTGCCTCCTTTGTAGAAGTTGTTTGGGAAGTTTGTGTGCAATTCACATAATTAGAGTTTAGCGTTGTCTTTACATTTTTAGCGTAAATAACCTTCAAAGGTAATGATATTCAATAAGTAAAAACAGCCAATCGCATTGCAGAAATGATTCTGACATTGGAAATCCAAAGACCTTTGATTTGAGTCTGATGGAGAGACCTTTGTATAGCACATAATTGATATTAATTAAGGAAGATTCATACAAAACACACGAATTTTCGTCAAATCTTGTATATCATATGTTTACTTCAAAATATATTCTACATGTGGATGCCAAAAGCATTATTCACAGTCCTTATATAAAAAGAAAGAATTATAAAATCAAGTCTTCAGTACACTGACCAAATTTATATTGTTCCATGTGTAGTAAAAGAATTACCAACTTTCTATTCCTAATGTTGAAAAAAGATTAATTTGATTGCTGAATAAAACTATTTTGGGAGGTAAAATTGAAATGTGTTAAAAGTTACTGCTACTTATATTTCCTCTATCTGTATGTTTGTGTTATACAATATAATATATTTGTCTCTGACCTACTCAAAAATTATCTATCCATACCATCAACACCAAAAGATAAATTAGAATTTTGAAAGTGATTACAAATTTTCATAATTACAATTTTCTTCAGACTTCTTGACTTACATATTCCTATTGTTCAGATACCATCGTGTATTCAATTAAGAATCTACGTCTGTCACTATACTAATTCGAATTTTCAAAGGAAAAATAATTTTTTTGAAAAGCACTTACCTGAAGACACATGAGGAAATATTCCATTCCATTCTTTTCCAAAAATTTATGGCAATTGCACGGCGTTTCATCAGTAACATTCCACATGGTGGACCAAGCTACTTCCAGGACATCATCACATAAGCCTTTTTCCAGACGATCCGAAATGAGAGAAATCATTTTCTAAATGAGAAAAATATTCCAAATTATTAAATACACATCTTAAAGCAATCCTTTTTCTGAATTTTTATCCGTCGTATTTAAATTAAAAAATAATTACAACTGGTTAATTTAAAATAAGCCTTACACTTATGGCTCCCAATTCACCAAGCTTCACTTTCTGTTTACCGTCAACTTGACAAGCCAAAGAATTTAAAAGATAAATGCCTATCCTTTGTACAAAACTCTCCTGTTGCAATCCATTCACAGAATGTAAAAGTATGTCCACTAATCTATCATATTCAAATAACTGAAAATGAAAAATACTGAAAATCACAAAAGTAACACATCTTACAACTGTCTTGCTACTTGTATAAAATCCACATTCCATTCTTCTGCAATATAGGAGATTTTATTCAATCGTAAAACAGATGGCTGATACAATAATAAATGAGAGTACGATAATTTTTATCTTTATCTCATTTCAGTATTATGTTTTTTGAGACAGAAAAAATACATTCAATGCAGTTAGACTTCATCCTGGATTATAATAACCGTTGCATCTCATAAGTGATTTGCATATTAGTTATAATTTTTTCGTGAAAAATAAAATCTTGTATGCACCAAATGCGTTACTAGATCCTAACGCCCATCTGGCAACATTCATCCCTCGGGTCAAAGGCCCTAGGCTCCGCCTCCGGGCGTTAGGATCCATATAACGCACGTGGTGCATACAAGATTTTATTTTTCACGAAAAAATTATTTTATTATAATGAAAAATCGATTTTAAAATCGGTTCATTGCTCCTATACTTTGCATTTTCCTTCTCATAGTAGGCATGTCTTTTGTTGATATTGACGTTAGTGAATATTTTTGTCATCATATTTAGTGATTGTCATTGCTGCTTTTTTTGTGTAGTCTTATGAACAAAGCCCTAAAAGCAATATATAACCCCCCCTTATTACACAAGCACGATACAACTATATAAAAAACTTTCTTTTGGGACGATTAGACAGATAAAACAACTCGGATTTTGCAAACTATTACATAAAATCAAACACAATATGTTGAAAACGAAAATATCACTCCAGACTAAATATAATCTCCATGGAAGAAGCTTAAGGAATGCAACCGGTTATGTAAGCGTAAGAGCCACCTGTGAAAAGTCAAAACATGCTCCAGTCTATGCCAGTATAGTAGAATACAACAAATTACCAGATTATATTTCTTCAGAAAAAAACTATAAGAAAGGACCCATATAAAATGGTTCTCGTTGGAATTTCTCAATTTTTTTATATGGTTTTATATCCTTTGTTATCACCAATATGTGAAAGTTTTAAACAGTTTCTATGTCTAGTTTCGATTTTATGAATTTTTGAAATGTTGCGATTAAGCCAATTGCGATAATTGTATAAAAGAATTTTTCCATGTGAAATTAATTTATTATAATATTTTTGAGAAGAATTATGTAAACAGTTTCCAGAGAATATATATTTCATCATTTTTCTAACAATTTCAGATCAGTACCTACAGGGTGGCTCTGAAATAGTCACAGAGTTGGTCAAAAATTAATTTCATATCATTTTTTGAAATATTTTCTTGAAACTTTTATTGGTATTATATTAAACTCTTTTGAGAAAACATAAGGAATTATCTAAGTACTGAAGGTATCTAGTTCATATTATAATATACATATAACGCAGTTATGATGGTAATTTATTCAAACTATATTTAGATACAATTGAATATTAGAACATATACTAACAATATTAAAAAACTGCTTATTAACTATGGTGGCCTATTACCTGCATATTTTCTAAAAGAAACCTACTGGGATATTTAATATTATTTTGGTGAGGTGCATAGCCCAAATACCACAAAACACTAAAAATATGGGAACTGCACCCCACTGTTCTCGATCCACTTTTACAAGTTCAGTAGTACCCTACGATTATATTTTCATTATCTATTTCTTCATAGTTATTCTCTTAATAATTATTGGTATTATATTTAATCGATAACTGATATTTCACTGCATTTCTGAACCTGGAGGAGAAACGACATCTTAGTAGCCCTGGTTCTATGATACTTTGATCAATTTCGAAGACATTTGCTCCTTCTTCCTCAAAGCTATCCTGAATATAAGAGGAAGCTAATCCAATTTGGTAAACTCCAAATGAAAGTTCACTTAGGTATTCCAAATCCAAATTAGGAAAATCCGGAAAATGATTTAAATTCAAACGTGTCCAATTTGCACGAATATGGGCCAAGTTATTCCCTAAAACACGTAGTCGTAGACGATTTACCCTGATGGATTTCTCTCGATTTTCGCTAGTTTTGTAACTGTCATGTTGAGCTGTTTTGCTTACCTATGTAGGTCGGATCATAATACAATTTTATGATTTCTATTTAGGTGGATGATGAATAAAGTAGCGTCTTTAATATTTAGATTTTCTCAAAAGTGTTTAATATAATACCAATAAAAGTTTAAGAAATACTGTTGTATAAATTAATTTTTGACAAACTTTGTAACTATTTTAGAGTCGCCCTGTAGGGAAAATAATCATTTCTGATCTACAATTGTTAAAAAAAGAATGAAAAATATATTTTATTCGTGAAATATCTACAGTTGGTCCCAAAGTTATTATAACAAAAATTATTTCACACTAAAAAAGGTTTTAAAACTTATCACATTTGGCATAATCGCAACATTTCAAAAATCCATAAAATCGAAACTAGACATAGAAACTGTTTAAAACCTTCACATTTTATTGATAACAAAGGATATAAAAACATATAAAAAAATGAAGAAATTCCAACGAGAACCATTTTATATGGGTTTCCGTGCGGGGTCCTTTGTTAGAATGTTAAAACTTTATTTGAGTTTGTAATTAAATATTTTATATTGTTACAATATATTTAATAATATCATATCATCTCAAATAATATTAATACTCAAAAATAGCTATTTTAAGTCAGATTATCTTCATCTGTTTGTAGCTTATTCTGAATGAATAAATAAATAAATAAAATTATAGAAATAATGGAAATGAAAATGAATTTACCCAAGAACATTATAGAAAATGCAGCCAAAGCTGCGAATAATTCATTGCCGGAGAAATCCAGAGTCGTATACGACAAGGATTATGAAGTAGTTAATCAATGGAAGTTGCTTCTGTTGTCCCCGTACAATGAGCGGGCGTTATGATCCATAACGCCCGAGTGTATTTATAGCAACCGTATATAAGGTAAAATCAACAAATAATATACAAGTGAAAAATAAAATAATTTAAATTTCACAAATCGATAACAGCTGGTAGTGATGATTTGAAGTAACTTCAGAAATTGCAAAGGAGGCAAAACCATTATTTATTGGTATATAGTTCCATAAGTTTCACAAACCAGAGTACACATTCCATTTCATATTCATGAGGTTGTAGAGTTCAAACAGTAGATCAAATTATATCAAAATGCATGAATAATTTAAATGTTGCCACAAAATATTTTTATTTAGTTATTTAGGTTAATTGACTAATATTATTAATAATATTACGCCTTCAATACATAAAAAAATTCATCAATCATTTTAAAATGTGAAATTTCAGAAATTTATTTTTTCAATTAAAAATCAACCAATAAATGTTAGACTTCTTGAAAGATGACTTCACTACACCACTGTGGTGAACAGTATTCACCTTTCAAGAAGTCTAACTTTTATTGGTTGATTCTTAAATCCTTTGAAAAGTGACAAATTTAGAAAAAAATACTATTAATGATAGATACTGCCATCGTTACACCGATTTTCAAAAAAGGTAATAAGCTAGACCCATGTAACTACCGTCCAATTTCATTAACACCCGTCATTTGTAAACTCATGGAGTCTATTATGTGCGAAAGTATTTCAAAATTCTGCCTCGCTGGTAATATTATTCCAGTCCAACAACATGGATTTGTCGAAGGAAAATCAACCACAACTAATCTTTTATGGTGTATAAGCAAATGGACATCTGCCTTGGATAAAAAGCGCCCTCTAGACGTAGTTTACCTTGATTTTGCCAAAGCGTTTGACCGAGTATGTAAGCGACGCCTTCTTCATAAATTGGATCACTTTGGTATTAGGGGAAACCTGCTCCAGTGGATTGACAATTTTCTGTCAAGCAGAAGCTTCTGTGTTCGTGTTGGCAATCACTCATCTTCCTATAGACCAGTATTGAGTGGTGTTCCACAAGGTTCAGTCCTTGGACCCCTTTTGTTTATTCTGTATACTGCTGACTTTCCCCAGTCCATCAAATCACAACATGCCTTATATGCTGATGACACAAAAATATTTGGCGATGCAATCTTAGACCATTACAACATCCAAGATGACCTTAACTCAACCTCCAGATGGTCTGCTACCTGGGGGTTACCTCTCAATATAAAAAAGTGTGTGGTTCTTCATATGGGCTCCAATAACCCTCGTCACCGATACACGATAGATGGTCAATCGATAGAAGACGTAAAATCTCATGAAGACCTTGGTGTCACGGTTACTGAGAATTTGAGTTGGTCAGCGCATATCACAAACATTGTCAAAAAGTGCAACAGCAAGATATACATTCTGAGGAGAACGTTTGCAAGACTCCCCTTCGAGAGTTGGATAGCTCTGTATAAGTGTTACGTGCGTCCGGTTTTGGAGTATTGCGGATCTGTATGGTATCCTGAGTTGGTGCGCGACAAGAAACTTGTTGAAAACGTTCAGCGCAGTGCTACGAGAATGTCGTTTGGGCGTATACGGCCGACTTACAGCGAAAGACTGTCAAGTGCCAACCTAACAACTTTCGAACAACGCAAAATGCGGGGGGACTTGATTCTCACTTACCGCATATTGAAGTGCAATTATTGAAATTTAAAACACCTGTTTTCATTGCACCATGAAAACAGACTGCGTGGGCACACATACAAATTAAAGAAGGAGCCTTTTTCAACAAATGTACGTCAGAATGTTCTTTTCAATAGAGTGTTTCTAATATGGAACAGTCTGCCGTCCGAAGTAGTGGAGTCAAACTCAATAAATATTTTCAAGAACAAGTTGGACGAGTTTATGCTCTGCGGACTATAGTGATTTAAATTAAGATTCTTTTTGTTTTTCTTTTACTTCTATATTCAATGTTTTTTTTTTATGTAAATGGATTCATAGGTTTTTGAACCTCAATCCTTATTTGAATGTAATAATAATAATAATAATAATAATACTCTAGTCTAACACTTATAACTTGATACATACCACATCATTAGGAATTTTGAATTGACAAAGAGTGAGACATCCGTTTCTCATCATGGTATCGTCATTGATGTGCGCAGCCATGCCATTCAACAATGTTGTTATTATTTTCTTTTTAACTCTCATTGCACTATTCAGTTCATCGGCCCCAGTACCTTTTACAATGTAAAACAAGGTAGCACTGAAAATTAGCACATAATATAGTGGAACAGTTTATTTTATTTGCTATGAATTAAAATTGTAATGGCCATTGTAAAATAACTCAATAATATAACCGAGACCTCACATCACAAAACACACACAATTTTATTTCAAATAAATTTTTTTTTTAAATATCTCAATAACATGAACAATTCAAAAGTAAAGAAAAGTTGACAGCTTTTCAATGAAATCTAAATATATACTTAAAAATGGCGGTGGTTGGAAAAATTTACACAAATTTTGATAGTTTCGTTCTGCCTTGAAAACAAACCCAGATACCAATTTTTTTGCTAATTAGTGATGAAGCAGTGTACCAAAACGCGTGAAAATTAGATATATATTTTACTCATCATTAAACGTTAGATATAACTAAAATAATTGCATTCAACTTCTGCAAAAATATGAGTTTTGAACAACCTTACCTTCCAGATATTTGTATATGTCGTTCAGGCAAATGTCTGGTCATTGCTTCAAGAACTATATTCAAGGCTTGACCTACATATTCGCAACTTTCATATCTGAACAAATGAAACAGTTCATTGAGAACTTTTTGCAGCATTTCTGGCCTGTCTAAGTATGCCAATGCAGCGACAAGAACTTGTTCCTCATTAGCATTTCCAGCAATCTAAAAAATATATACCGATATTATAAAACTTCAATCTCTAATATCAGAAATCAATTAAATTTGTCTGAATTATGGAATTCATCTTTGAAGTCCTATTTTAAATGAAAATGATGTTGAAATTACGTCCTTACCTACTTTCTTTGAAAATGTATTCAATTATTCATTTTGTTAAAGTTGGACAAAAAAAATTTGTTGATCTAGTCTTATATAGCCAACGATATGTAATATCAAACCTCGGTAGCGAGCTAAATTTTCGTGAAAATATAAGTGAATTATATTAATAAACATTCTCATATGAAGGAATCCAAGGAAAAAAATTTTTATGGCTTGTGGTATTCAGTCGCTGCTCGATTTCTATGATCGGACGAGTACAAACATTTTCAGCGTGGAATAGCCGTAAACATAACATTTTGTCATGTTCACTTGACATCAACAGCTAATTAAATTTTTTTTACTATTGAAACGTAGCTGCCGATTAATTGTAACTGATTAGAAATCCATCAAATGATACACTATGAGTAATGGATATATAATTAATTACGAGGTGTGAAATTAGTAAAAATAAAGAATAAACATGAAAGATTCTATAGAATAAATTTAATAGCGAGCGTTTCCACCTACATAGAAATATTTTGTTTGAAAACAATACATATATGTTGCAGTACAAACAAAAGAAAAAAACTGGAATCAAATAGAGTAGACAATCCATCCACAAGTTGTATATTATATTGAAACAGTATTGATAACAATTTTCACATTTGTTAAAAATGCATGGAGTTTCGAAGTACTACATCTTCGTCAAATGCAATTTCATAATGCTACTGAGTCAGATGTTTATATACAATATCAATTATTTAGAAGCTTCTGTAAAATATTTTGGGAATTCAAACCAAACCATTACTAGGTACTGCATTGTTGAACAAGTTTTATAAGAGATTCAACCAAGGTAATCAAAACTTCGATGTCTATTACTGCGAACATTGTAACTTCTACTAAGTAGAAAATTAAAAATCGCGATACCGACTATCCATATTGACTGCCTACACGTCACATGTGAACGCCATAATACAAATACACATACTACTGCGTACCATCTGGTCCCTGGCATCGGGTGGCGTAAATACATTGCTTACTGCGGCACAGCTGAGCCTTATGCCGTGTCAGGGTAAATAATGTAATTTGATAGAATTAGATAGAATTAGATAGAATTTTAATTACAAAGAAAATTTAAAAACATAAAAGAATGCTAGATTCATAGACACTTGATAAAAATTCAATGGCTTTTATTTGGCACCTAGGTTAGGGAAACCTGTATGTGCCATTTGAATAGGTCTTAGAGGTCTAAAAGGAGATAGAGTTATAAGCAATAAGTCTGAAGAGAGATAGAATTACATACAATACACTGGAAAAACTTAAACGTTAAACTTGGGAACTAATGTGAGAAAAATATATTATTCCAGAAAATATCTGTAGAAATTTCTAGAATTTTGATAAATATACATTGAGGCAGTTTTATTGAATTTGTGAGGTTTATGCAGCATTTTTACCTCAATTGGTAAGTTATTGTAACATTTTGGGCCCAGGTAGTTAGAGCAATTTTTGAAGAATTCACTATTTGGTTTTGGAACTTCAATACATTTGTTAGATACATTTCTAGTGATATGAGAATCATTAATATAATTTTTTGAATGTTCGTGTTTGTGTATATAACAACATATGGTATGAATGTATATGCATCTAATATTTTGAATATTTTCATTATATAATAGCAGAGTAGAGTACCTTCGACTTTTCTTAAAAATAATTTTTAAAATTCTATTCTGAATAACATTTAATGGCCTCAGAGCCACTTCATATAAGCCTCCCCATACCAGGATTCCATAACGTAATATAGATTCCACTAAGTTGAAGTACAGTGTTATTAAGAGGTCTAAGCTAAGAAATTGTTTCACAAGATAGAACTTGTAAACTAAGTATCTAAGTTTTTTTGTTACGTAGGTTATGTGGAAGTCCCATTTTAAATTTTGATCGATGATAATACCTAAATATTTAGAGGTTTTAGTTTCTTGTATTTCGGAGTTTAGGTTATCATATATTAATTTCTTAAATTGGGGACGATCAGCAGATGTTTTGGAAAATGCAATATAATTTGTTTTTTTGAATACGCCGTTTTTAATCTTTCATTTCTTACTGCGATACAGCGAAGTACTCAGCTGTAACACAGTAGTATTTATTTTTTTTGGTTAGTAGGTGAAGGGATATCTCAAATGGGTGTTCAGCCTACTTCAATTTCTGGAAGAAAAATTCGACCTGGACTTACGTCAGAAGAAAAAAAGTTCAAACAGGCAGACCTTCGAAACATAAGTATATTTCCCAAACAAAAAGACGAAGATGTTTCCATGCAAATATAAATTTGGATAACCCGAACGCCAAATCCCACTAACAATAAAATTAAATTAAATTAAATATAAAACGTATTTTTAGATTTGTTTTTTTCAATAGCTTTTGCTCTATTTCTTGTTTGTTGTTTACTATGGTCAATGTAAAATAATTTGGGAAAATAATAATCAAATTAGGAATTTTGCTCGTTTAAGAAAATCAATAAAAAATGGGTTCAAAATCGGATTATTATCTCTTCAAATTTACTTTGTAACGTATTCCTAATTTAAATATAAACTATTTTATCTTAGTGTTCTTTTAATATTTAATACTATGTACTAACTGCCCTTGTAATAAACAAGTTTTCACTTACTCCCAAACTAAAATATAAAAAATTCATCAGAGTGTTCTGTTAATATTAAAATTTAATACTATAATATACTGACTGCTGTACTTTAGTAACATACGAGAATTTCCTTATGGCTTTCATTATGGGTCAGAGGTGACCTTTGCTGTAGTGTAGTAAAGAATGTCATCATTTAAAGAGCGTTAATATAGTTGAATGGTTTACCGTGGTGCAGCGGCGAGCTTAGCTGTACCGCAGTAAACAATGTATTTACACTACCGGGTGCTCTAGTGAGCATAGCCCCCGACAACCCAATTAACAGCAGTCTGGGCGGCAATAGTCAATTATTTTCTGAGAAAATATGACTAAAATCAAAGCTATAAATGAATATCAGTAATAGAAAAATTGTTTTTTTTTTCAGAACAATAATTTGCCTTTAATCCCTTAAATTTTAAAAACTAATGAAAAAAATTGTTTCCAATAGAAAACAACTGGCGTTTCAGCCAGATGAAATAAATCAACATTATGTCTTCTTTCACTTTTAAATTTATAAGACTGTTAAGAATAGATTAAAACTTACCAATTTAGCAGGAATATCATGCCTTAAACAGGCATCATGACCAGTTTCATAAAGACCCAAAAATTGAAAGGGGTTATTAGCCCTGTAAACTAAACCAGGAATATCTGAGGGATAAGATGTGACCTCCACTTCTGCAACTCCTCTTCCAGCAAGGTTAGTTCCAGAAATATCCAGTGAAGTTAAGTAAGGCAAACACTCAACAATATTAGCCAAAACCTCATTAGGATTAGAATATTTTCCATGTTCTTCATTAAATTGAGATATATCTAAATGCCTAAGATTTGTCAATTTACAAATGGATAAAATTTTTTCCTGCATTTTTTCAACATTGTGAAGTATTAGTGAAGTTAGGTTTGTTAAATGTATACTATAACTTAAGGTGCCTAAGTTGCTGCAACTTGAAAGATCTAAGTGAGTCAAGCTATTCAAAGGAGCCAAAAGCAATAAGTAGAAAAATGGCTGCAATTGAACATTCCTCAAAATCAACCTTCGTAAAGATGGCATATGAAATAAAAATGAAGTATATCCCTCGTTTTGAATTTTTGCTTTAGTGCCAAAAACCTTCTCAGGGAAAATTTTCGTATTGCTTCCTATTGAGAGAGATAAAAGACTTGACCCATATTCTGATAAATAATCAATACATTTCATAGTTAACTGAGGACAATTAGCTATATCTAATTCTATCAATCTATGGGCAAGTAGAGTTTCCAGATCTGAATCTGTCACATTCTCGCCTTTCAATTTAACCCTCTTCAATCGGGTACATTCTCTATCTTTGAATATATTTATAAATTCTGAATTTACACTACTGTTATAACTAGATCTCAGATTCAGTAATTTCTCACATAACTCCACAGGCAATGCTATCCCCTTTCTCAATTCTAACTTTTCTGTATAAGGATTTTTCACAGCTATAGTTTCCAAATTCTTGCTCACATAATCATAGCATATATCAAGCAATTCTTGAGGTGTTGTTAGGTTGCAGAATGAGCATATTACTTCAGGAATAGAATTCGAATGGCGACATTTGGATTGCAGCATCTATAAATTCCGGGAATCCATTAATTTGATAGGATCTTGCAATATTCCATTAAGGGGAACTTACCATAATAAATAAATAGATAAATAAATCTCATCACACAATGAATTTTCGATATATCAAAGTTTCTGTCAATTTAATCAATTTGGATGATATAAGATTCAAAGCAAATTATTTGAAATAATTTAATTTATAAGATCTGGAAAACTATTATCACTATTTATCAAATTTCCTCAAAATGTCATAATTTTTCAATTTTTTGGAATTGTCAAACTTGAAATTTTAATGACAATGCAGTGGTGCCATCATTTCTTCTAAGAAGTTAAAGAAAGAAAGTACTGCAATACTGCCGTTCTGTCAAAACAGTGATATGAATATTTTATATATTTGACAGATTCCAAACCGTGAGAAAAATTTGACATATTTATTACAGGCTCTTGCACCGTTTTAATGAAAAACGTCGTTTAACTAAACTTGGTTTATGCGGTGTTTAAAACGGCTTAAACGCCGTTTATATTTTGGTGCAAGCCAAAATGTCAAATTAAACTCGGTTTATCATTAAACTTAGTTTAATAATATACGGTGCAAGAGCCTTTTTGGCTCTTGCACTATATATTATTAAATTAAATTTAATGATAAATCGGTACCTAAAGTTCATAATTCAACCAAAGAAGAGTCCTAGAACGAGCATTTTATATTCAGTTATCGACTCTTGTAGAGGAAAACGGCTGATCACATAACTGTCAGAGTGGTTTCAGATCTAATCACTCTACAAAGAATACAAAATTGAGTTTATTGAACGAATGGATAGGGATTGTTGACAAACAAGATGCGTTTGTTGCGGTATTCTTGGATCTTCGGAGGGCCTTCGAAGCTATAGATAGAGGAATATTATTAGAAAAACTGAAAAAATACGGAATTGTACAGCACTCCTTGAAATGGTTAGGAAGTTACCTTCAGGATAGATCACAAATAACTGTTTTAAATAATGTTCAATCTAAATCATCAAATGTTTTTAAAGGTGTACCTTAAGGTAGTATAATGCTGTATGTTAATGACCTACCAAGAGTTCTTAAACATTGTTCAATAAAGGGTGTATTCGCGTTGGGCGCTTAAACGCTTCAAGCGCTCACGCTTAGAGGCACAGATTATTGGCGTTCATGTTGGCCTACAAGCGCTTAGAGACGCTCACGCTTTGGCTTTGAGCATTAAAGCTAAATGTCAGATCTTCTTTTTACGCTTAGGTAGGCAAAAGCCCGATAGTTCACGCAAATAGTGCGCTTTAACATTTCCCTACAAATTTATTAATTATCGACAACAAAAGTTAGGTTCGCTTACGCTTAGTGTTAAGCGTTTGTGAGCGCGAGTCGACCACAGAGAACGAAGCTTATAAGCGCTTAAAGCGTGTAAGCGCCCAACGCGAATGCACCCAAAGATGTTCGCTGATGTTACATTGATATACATAACGGCAACAAATATAGAGAAAGCTTTCTTGAAGTTAAATGAGGATCTGGAAGCAGTTACAAATTATCTCCAGAGTGATGTTCTAAAATTGAACACGAAAAAAACTCAAGCAATGTTGATTGGCAAAGAAAAATTTTTGAAACAACTGAATAGTAACCAAGATTACAAAATAATTGTGGAAAATGAAATCGTGGAAATAGTTGAAGACATTAAGTACTTGGGCATAAACATAGATCGTAATCTCAACTTTAAAAAACATATACAAAAAGTAATTTGAAAAATAAGGTGCGAAAACGACAAAATCTGAGTTCATATTCGACTTTTTCAGCATAAAATAAGCAAGAAACATAAATGTTTTCAAAATCTGTTTTTTGGACATAAGTCCATAATTACCATTTTAATTTCTTCTTGATACAAAAAACTAAGTATATCGTTTTAGATTCGTAATTTCCTATGATGTGAATATATAAAATTAATAACACTTTTATTTTGTATTTCTAGCCACAAGGCGAAAAAAAAACAATTATACTCTATTCTCTGGTTTAACTATGTTACTAACATACTAACCTCAATCTCTACAATTTGTAGGCAGTTCGTTCAAAAACATTATTAACAATTTATATTAAGGTTTAATTAATGTCAAGAAAAGGCTCAAATAAAGTAAGCACGTAATGATTTACGAAATTTGTAAGTGCGGTGCAATAGTAATAGGTTATCCAAATTTCTGAATACATTGTTTTTAGTGTCTTTGATAGTGGTAGCAATACTATGGGGTGGCACAAATCCATTACTGAAGAAAAATTCAGAGAATATAGTGGTCATCAAGTCAACCTCAAAAATTGAACAGTTTATTTTGGAAATCAAATATCTTGTTACGAATATAGGGGTGAATATATTTTAACTACAGTTGCTCTGATTGCAGTACATCAAAATATAATAATCTTCATTTCAAATAAGTACCCTATATGGTAATTATTGAGTTTACAACAGACTGCCCCGATTTTCTTGAAATTTCGGATTTTAGCATAATTTGGCCTGAAAAAGCCGAATATGAAGTCAGATTTTGTCGCTGGGTCATCTTTTTTTTTCAAAAACTTGAGCTGACCTGACTTTTTCTAACCTTACTAACCTAACATCCGAGTTCATAAAAGTATAGAATTCATGTTATAGATGAATTTTATTATCAAAAACATTGTCTTTTTTATAATTAAATTCATATATTTCACATTCTATGCTTTTATGAACTCGGAGGTTAGGTTAGTAAGGTTAGAAAAAGTCAGGTCAGCTCAAGTTTTTGAAAAAAAAAGATGACCGAGCGACAAAATCTGACTTCATATTCGGCTTTTTCAGGCCAAAATAAGCTAAAATCCGAAATTTCAAGAAAATCGGGGCAGTCTGTTGTAAACTCAATAATTACCCAATCGGTAAACCTCTATTGGAGGATAAGATATAATCAAATGAAATAATAAAATTAAATTTATTCTAGTACCTGATACCTTTGGGGTTAAATCAATTAGGTTCAGTAGTATACTTTTTTGCACTACAAAATACAGATTTATCTCTGGCAGTTCCTGTTGCAAACTCACTTACCTTTGTTTTTACTGCACTAGTAGGATGGATTTTGGGTGAAGAATTACCAAATAAAAGTAAGTCAAACACATGATTTATGTATAGTTTCTGATGAATGTAATAAAGTTATAAGGAATGGAAACAATTCTTCTAAATTTACTGTGCTAGTACCTATATAATCAGTTTGCAATATTTTCTTAATATATAAATAAGAGCTAAAATAATTAGAATACTTGTTCTGTTTATATTTATTATCAACAATTATTTCAGATGTAATTCTGGGAATAATATTCATCTTTGCTGGAACTGCATTGTGTTGCTATGATAAATATTCTGTTGGAATATCAGATGTAAATTCAGTTGACATACCAAAGTGATAAAAGGTGGAATTATATTAGGTTTTTAGCAAACATGTTAACTTACAATGTGATATGATGTTTATATAATAAAGACCCAATATTGTGATAAATATTTATTAAATATTCTAAAACTACCTATACAATACATAATGAGTTATATTATATATAATTTAAATACTTTACATCATTGATAAAAATATTATATTTTACTATTTGTGGTGTTGTGAATATATATGTGTAACTAAGCTCTAAATTACTTTATTTTATGATGTTAAGAATGAATTCAAAAGAAAAGCAGATGAATGGAAAGCTGCATCATATAAAAAAAATTTAATTGCAAAAGTACCAAATTTATACTTTATTTGATAAAATGATAAAAATAAATTAAAGTTACGAAACAACCTCAGCGATGAATCAAGAAAAGTATGTACTAGATAAGTTATAAACCTAGGTAAACTTCATCAATGTTTGAAATTTATCAAATATAAATGTTTCATTAACTGATTAGGAGATTTTTGAGTTTCAATTATATTTCGATCATACTAATGTTTCCAAAATTAGATATTTATATTAATTGATAATATCAACTGAGTAGTACATATTTAATTTCAATTATATTTCAATCATACTAATGTTTCCAAAATTAGATATTTTTATTTATCTAATGAAACTTATTTATAAGATATGTAAATATACGTTTAGTATTTCAGTTTTAATGGTGGATAATTCAACATTTGTATTTCTCAATATATTTCAAATAGAATTTTTGTATACTTCTCCTGAGGAGGGAACTGATCTATGTCACTGGATATTCTAAAATAAACCTACTGGACTGGCTATTCAGAGTTGTCGATTATCTTTTCACAAAGTAAAAAATTAATCAATACTGCTCATAATTTCTTTTTCATGAATTTTAATGAAAGTGAATAACACAAATTACTACTGGAACATGTTTTTTGTCGTTTTGCCGCAACTTCGATGAATATATAGAGTGTTTTAAAAGGAAATTACAAATATTTTGAAAGTGGTATTTAATTTTGATCTTCGTTTTTGCGCCATTGATTTTGTACCTTTCATAATATTATTCAATCACAATACACAGATATGATTTCCAACACTTGTATCGCATCTATCATCTCCAAATTTTTGTAATCCAATTATCAATGATGTGACGTATTATTGTTTGTGGAATATTACGTCACTCGCTATCAGTTTATTAACTCAGGATTCATTCTTACACTCAAAAAGTATACTGATTGCAACAATATTTTTTTTCCAATTATGAAGATCGCGAGGAATATCTTTAGGGAGTTTTAATGAAAATAATTTTCAATGCATCTTATGTTCGTTCAAAATTTGTTTCATCCAATCATTTCACCAGAGCAAGGTGCTCTCATTCATTTTGCTTTTGATGTTCGCATCTTCATTAAACAGAAAATTTGCGCCTGTGAATATAAAGTTCATCTCCATGCTAGTATGTTTTTGAATAATTTGATAAAACTGCACGAAAATAAAATTCCATTTGAAAATACTCCCTGTGAATGTTCATTATTCGGATGCGAAACTCATCATCCATACTTAAAAGTCAATGGTTGAAGAAAAGGAGAAAGTTGAAGAATGACTAGCAATAAATTAAAAATCAAAATAATTTAAAATTTTGCGATGAAATGGAGTCAATTTAAAAGTCACGGTTTCCTATTTTCACCTAGATCTTCGTGTTTATCAGGCTTTACCTCGATCTGCGTTGCGAGTTCTGCGACCCTATTTTTCAATTCTTCAATTTCCGAAGCCAGTTTGGACAATTTAAGAGAATCGTTGGACTGCTGGAGTGGATTCATTACGGTTGTCAAGGGGACAGTTTGGGTTCCTTGACTTGCGGCAGTTCCTACGGCTACTTGGTATGGCCGTGGCGTTTCGACAGTTTTTGGAGTTGTGGCTGATATTGCGGATGTTGTTTCTGGTATATATCCGAGAAAACCGTTCGGTTTGCTTGTTATTGGCTGCTCGCTGAGGGGAGGACAGTGGGAAACACCGTAGATTCTTGTGTGGTTGATTTCCATGTAGGCCGAGATCTCTGGAAGGGCAGCATCACACAATATGGGGTTGTCTGAAAAGATTAGAATACTCAAAATCCATAATGTACCGAACCATGTTTTGTAGGGATTTATTAGCAATTTACAAATCATGTATTTTGTACAAGATAAAACTAACTTATAACATTAAGTTCATAGCCAAAGAATAAGTCATAATATTGACCTATGTCTTACACCGTTTGAAACGGTGTCATGGGATACCAGGTAGGAACGAAGTTCCTTCGGATAATATAGAAGGATCACAATTTGCTAAAACGAAACATGTTCGTGTCGGGGCGCACGACAGAAGTGATAACTTATACTAATCCAAGTTGAAATAATTAATATTGAAATGTGGAGCTAAGAGCTCTTATACGAGATTGTAAATAAAAAAATTTAAAAAGCCAGGAGTAACCTCTGGGATTCGAACCCGGAAATACGGCATACTACGGTTCAGTAGTTAGACCACTCGATCGTCAATGTAATGTATAGACGCAAGAGTGTATATAACGAGAGGATATAACGTATCGCCACGCTATATAATTGAATATAAACCTACAATTCGTAGTCATTATTTTATGGAACAAATTTGTAAAGCTTATTGCCTGTGAACTATTTCTAATCTTGATAATTATTAGCAATAACAGGCTTGTTGAATTTCAAAAAACTCGATTTTATTAAAAAGTTGACGTTTCGCCACGACATTCGTGGCTTTATCAAAACTTTTGAAAAAATTGAAATTTCTTTGACATTTGTTGATTTGAAAAAATAAATAACAAAGAACGGCCACAGCCGAAAAATTTTAGTGAAACATAGTAGTCTCTTTCTATTCAAATTTTTTTCAAATCAATAAATGTCGACGAAATTTCAATTTTTTCAAAAGTTTTGATAAAGCCACGAATGTCGTGGCGAAACGTCAACTTTTTAATAAAATCGAGTTTTTTGAAATACAACAAGCCTGTTATTGCTAATAATTATCAAGAGATTATATATATATATATATATATATATATATATATATATATATATATATATATATATATATATATATATATATATATATATATATATATATATATTATATATATATATTTAAAATATATATATATATATATATATATATATATATATATATATATATATATATATATATATATATATATATATATATATATATATATATATATTATATATATATATATATTATATATATATATATATATATATATATATATATATATATATATATATATATATATATATATATATATATATATATATATATATATATATATATATATATATATATATTTATGAATAGATACATCACACATCTATTGCTCCTTGTTTGAACTTCCTAGAAAACCAGTAGGGAATGGTTTGGGTTTGAATTACTCACCTTGCAAAAATATCTTCAGTGTATCCCATGTACCCTCATTGGCCCCATTTCCTAAAGTACATCTGGTCTTACTGACTAACTCACGTCCTAACGCAATGATCTGGTTATTTGCTAGATCAGCATGACACAGAATGGGTAATCCATGAAAATCTTTCTCCAAGATCGTTAATTGATTATCACTGGCTTTTAGAATATCTAGTTTTGGGAGATATGTCTGAAAAATTGAAATCAATTTGTTACTTGGGCTATTTCATATTTTTAGACATGCTTTTAAGATGTGTTTGAATTGGTGCAAGAAAAGGAGTCAATCACTAAAATTCACTAACTAGACTATTTAAGACCGAATACTTAGCTTCAACTGTTCGTTTATAATTGACTAATAAAACTTTTTTTTTGGTGTGTTAATAACTCCTAGTTGCGGTTGGATTGTTTTCTTCAACTTGTTGATTCAAATACTTATTTTTGATTAATCAGTGCGTTGACAAAACGTGTCTAGTCAATAGACTTTTGAACATGTGTAAATAAGGATTTTATATATGTTTCTTAAGTTTTCCATGGAAAAGAAAAGTAGCAAAATTATAGCATTAATTGATTATAATCTTTCAACAAGAAAAACAGACTTTAAAAAATGCAATGAACGGAGGTAGTCCTTGAAATACTTGACATGACATATAGATGGCATTGGTGGCTTTAAATAATCATAGGTACTCTCATGAGTCATGACGATATCATTAGAACCAATACAAAATCGACTATAATATTTTGTGAGAGTCTGCTTTTGCAATGAAATATTTTTAACTTATGTTGCACATATTCTAAATGAAAAGTTGGGAATGAGAAAGATGTGCTCAAAATGTGTGACACATTTGGCCAGATGGCAAAATTCATCGTTTTATAATTACAGATGAAACGTGGTTTAACACCTGAGACGCAGAAATAGTAGAAGAAATGAAGCTATATAATAATGTGATAACTAGATCAAGTGTGTGAATCTTGAAAAGAAAAAAATAATAAAAAGAGAGTATTATGCGAATACAACAAGTACAGCGATTGAAAGATTGAAAGATTGAATCAAAAATAACTGCCTCTCTTGAAGACAAAAATGTTGTTTCGTCAAGACAAAACACACAATAGGTGGATTTTACGGTAAGGCAATGACTATTTGAAGGGCTAGACGTTTCTCACTATAGAACAGGATATCGACTTTACTAAAAATGTATCGAGAGAAACGGATGAGAAATAAATTTTTTTTCTGTGTTTCAAGTTTGCTTTGTTAGGGCGTATACATCTCGGGCTACCTTCGTATCTAGGCCAAGCTGCAGTAATTTTTTCATGTAAAAACTGTTAGAAGAAAACCAGCTGCCCATTGTTGGGAGAACAGTTTCATATTCATGCTTCAAAACATTTATCTTGGTTTTAAATTGATTAAAAGGTTCAGAAATATGCTAGAGATGAAGCTGAACATCACAGGAAATGACCGAGCGCGCGAGACTAGTTGAGGAGTGGGGGGAGAGTAGCAGACATTTAGAAGCATGTAAATACAAAGTTAATATTAAAGACTAATACTGGACGAATGATCTACGCTACAACTCAAAAAATAACCGAGTTATGAATTTTTTTAAAAACTGCACTTTTGCTGTTTTTTCGCGATTTTCTCCTAGACTAACTGTCCGATCGAGTCGTGCGACCTCTCATTTTCTTCGTGTTTACATTTTCTGAAATTTTTCTCTGGACACCATCACGATTACCCTGACAGTTTCAATTTTATAAGCACAAAACTAAAAATTTTTTGCATAAAATTGTTAATAACTAGGCTATAATAAGTCGAGTGAAAAACATCTATCACACAGCTGGTTTTCTTTCAATACTTTTCACACAAAATGCTCACTCCAAATTTCTATAGCTTGGCCTAATCGTCTAATTCCTGAACTTAGCAGTTATGATAGGATCAGGATATAGGATATGAATTAGGGATGCACCGGATCGGGTATTTTGCCGATCCGGCCGCAACCGGATCGCCGGAATTCCGGCCGTATCGGGTCCTAAATTTAAAATGTATGTGCATGCCTATTTTTATACGTAAAACATTGAAAATATTGAGGCTCATTTATTTTTACTTTTTTTTAAACTAGCTACAGCATGCACAGTGTTAATTACCATTAATTTTACCTAGATAGAATTTACTGTTTATTTAAATATTAATTTTTAATCAGCATTAACAAAATTAAAACAATTCTACTCATTCAATTGGAGAATAGCAGCCACCTGCCAATAATAAAACAATTATTATGTAATAATAATTTTAAGTTTCTCACTCCAATTTTTTATGTAAACTGTATACCTACTTATCTTATAAGACTTATCCACGACAGGGAATTTGGCTGTTATTTTTGCTGTTAGAATTTGGCTGTTAATAATGTTTTCAGTTACTATTTATATTTTGTAATTTTTTGAAAAGAAAATTTATTTTGATCAAAAAAAAATTATTTGTGATTAATTAACGACTTAACAATAGGTAATTAGGCACCAATTAAAAAAAAAAACCTTAAAATAATTTTCTTCATTTTTGCATATATTTGAATTTAAATTATATTAAAAATTTAAAACTTAAAAATTTCCAAAAAGTTCCGAAAATTCCGGCCAGAACGGTAGTTCCGGCCAACTGGCCGGATTTAGTGGTACCGCCGGAATTCCGGTGCATCCCTAATATGATTGATCGCTTATTTAAAAATTTTTGTTCAAGTCCAAATTTTCATTTTCAAAAAAAGTAGGATTTTTAGGTTGGATTTGTTGTTTTACTCACCCCACTCATTTCTTCCAATGTTTTCAAATAGTTATGGGATATGTCCAGTAAACTCAATTTGTCCAATCCCATGAAATCGTCAGGTGCTATTTTCTTAATTTTATTATAGCTCAGATTCAATCTCATCAGTTCTCTAAGTCCGGATAAACTGCCGTTCAAAGATTCTATTTCGTTGTGGTCCAATTTAAGGTCAGAAAGCTTGATGTTCCACTCGACCAAGTTCTATCAATTGATAACAAAATTAATTCCTTTTCTCTAATTTATTTTAAAATAGAATGGTGTATATTTACTGATACAAAAATCTGCAGGAGCAAATTTTCAAAAATCACGAAAAAAGAAAGATCTACGTAAAAATGGCGGCGGTTGGAAAAAATTTACCCAAATTTTGATAATTTAGTTTTTCTCGAAAACAACCCCAGATACCAAATTACACTCCAATTGATTTGATGAGAGTCGCTGGAAATGCTGGTAGCTGGAATATATATATATATATATATATATATATATACATATATATATATATATATATATATATATATATATATATATATATATATATATATATATATATATATATATATATATATATATATATATATATATATATATATATATATATATATATATATATATATAGGTATATATATATATATATATACAGTGGCGTAGATAGCATTTTGCGATGGGGGGGGGATATGACTTAGTGCAAAATTTCATAAGTTTTTCTTCTAAAGTTCTATTCTTGTTGATAAAAATAATCTTTCATGTAGATAGTACAAAATAAGCAGAACAATTGAATTAAATTGCAAAAAATTCAAATTATTTGAATTGGAAAAAAATTATCAAGAATTAGTGAAAAATTGAATTATATTAAATTGGATATATAAATCATTGAACATATTCTTGGGAAAATTAGAGAAGAAAATCTAGTTTTCGGCGTTTTACGACATTCATGACTTCGTCAGCTGTGATTCCAATGTCACGATGAATTGCCAGAGCAGCCAAACCTTTCAAAAACAAAAAATTAGACAAACATAAGTTTTTAATTTGCAATGAGTTGCATCAAGTCCATTTCTTTTTTCGTGCACCTTTGAATCGTTTCTATTCGCTTCAAACGTCGATACCGGCAGCATAGCTAATATTCTGAACAACATATCGATATTCGAAAAAAAAATTTCTGGGCAACCTTCAAGCTCTATTATTGAATTTTTAGGCTTAACATCGCCTTTACGAATTAAATATTTCTTCCACACTTTCAAGTTACGAGAACAGCAGGTGTGGCAGTAAAAAATTTTTGATGAATTTATCAACTGCTTTGTCAATTTCGTATAAATCATGCTTGAAAAACATCGAAAATCTTTCTAACATATTTAGTCTAGTCAAAAAGTGCTGTTTTGTTCAACTTTTTTCAGCAGTCTCGGAAAAATATGAGCAAGGTGTCACTCAATTTGGAATAGCATATAGACGTTTTTTGAGAAAAATAAAAATTCGCTCGCGAAAATTGTGAAAGTAAACAATATACTGAAAAAAAGGGGGTTTGGTTCTTTGCCAATATGTCAAAAATTAATAGAGATTCTTGAAATCTGAAGAAAGATTCGAAAAGAAGAGGAAATTTCCCAAAAAAAAAGACCCAACTACTGGAACTGTAGGATCAATATTCATAGTTTTCTCAGATAGGTAAAAATATGGCCAAAAACGGGTAATTTGGTTTGGTGGCAAAAAAAAAAAAAAAAAAAAAAAAAAAAAAGTCACGCCCATTTAGGACACTTCAAAAATTATTTTTCCATATTAAATATGAAAATTAAGGAATCAAAAATTCAGACAGTTACTGAATCGGTGAATGAGCAATAATCCAGCGATAATAGCGATTTTTGAAGTAGTTGCAATAGTTACCTAATTAACAATTTTTTGGTACTTGAACATGAAAATTGTAAGTGTGATAACTATTCATCACTATGGATCTGAAATTATTTTTCATTCTTGGAGCTATTATTATAAGGCTTCAGAGTAAATCCCCATTGAAAAAATTTCAATTTTTCAGATGTTTATTGACAATTTACGTAGGTATAGTTTTGCAAAATCAAAATTAATTTTTTTTTTATAATTTTAATGATCCGTTTTTTATTATCGGAAGCTAAATGGAAATGGTTTTTTCAATATTCATCTCCTACTGTTTAAAAAATTGTTATAAACAAATGCGTTATTTATAAGAGAATAATTGTTAATAAAAAACTGAAAAATTTAATTTTTTTTAACAGGAATCTATTCTGCATTTTTTTGAAACTAGCTCTAAGAAAGGAAAAAAGTATCAGATCTATAGTTTAACAGTTATTACACTCGCAATGTTCTTGTTCAAGCAGCAAAAAACTATTGCATAACCAATTGAAAAATCGCGATAAAAATGTTTTGTCACTGGATTATTGTTCATTTACCTATCCAGTAAGAACCTGAAATTTTTCATTCCTTAATTCAATATTTAATATAGTTGAACAATGTTTATTGTTAAAGTGTCCCAAATGAGCGCTACTTTCGCAAGCCAGACTACCCGTTGTCGGCCGTATTTTTACTGTGAGAAAACTATAAATATATATCCTACAGTTCCGGGAGACTTTCTTTTAGAAAATTTCCTCTTTTTGTATATGTATTTATATATCAAAAATATCAATTAGTTTTTGAGATAATTTTTTCTTTCAGTAAATTGATTATAACTTTTACAATTTTCAAGAACGGAACTTAAATTTTTTCAAAAAATATCTTCATGCTCTTTCGAATCGAATGACACCTTGTTCATATTTTTCCGAGACTCATGAACAAAATTGAACAAAAAAAGCACTTGTTGACTGGACTATATTCTCATGATAAGTAAATCTTTCTCCAAGTCCAGAAATGGATTGAACGATATCACAGAAAATTTTTATTTACTTCAAAATGTTATGGAGTAATTAAATTGTCAAAGCCAAAAGTTACTGATATTTTGATACCTACTCTACCTCAAAAAATATTCGAAATATTAAATAATGATTGAAAATATTCTATGTAAACAGAAATTTAATCAGTCACTAGGAACAAAAAACGTGTGTGACATGGAAAATTTTATTTACCAAGGAAGAAGTCAATCAAAATTTCTTCGCACTTCTTTTTTTTTCAAATTTTATACTACCTATACTATTAAACAAAAGTGCTCGTGTTTTAGATATAATACTACACCATTAAACAAAAGCTCGAGCAGTTTTGTTTAATAGTAAGTACAGTATACAATTTATAAAGAGAAGAAGTGCGAGGTGATTTAGGTTGACTTCTTCCATTCGAAATAAAAATTTTCTATTAGACCCATTTGAACTTTTTTAAACACGTTTTTTGCTCAAAGTGACCGATTAAATTTACTAATTGAACATTGAATAGGATTTGCTCAAAACTACTAGTTACTTCTTCCAAAATTAGAAAAACGATTCAATTTCTTGATTACTTATAATGTTGAAATTATAAGTAGATATTGCACACATAATTGCACAATCGTCACGAAAACATATCTAGATGATTTTCATATAATCGCACATACATAATACCAAAAGAGGTGCTAGTGCATAATAAATTTCATGTATACTTAAATACGTAGATACGAAGACTTTTATTCAATTCTATCATAATTTTCGTAGGCTCATGGGGGGGGATTGATCCCCTTGATCCCCCCCCTATCTACGCCACTGTATATATATATATATATATATATATATATATATATATATACCTATATATACAGTCTTGATAATACTGTAACAGGCGAAACTAGTCGAATAAAAAGTTATTTTCATTTTGTGGTTTTTGGACAAGTTGTTTTCTTATTATTTAATTTTTAATATAAATATGAACTACCACAGAGTTGATTCATCGTCCATCGAATTTATTAATAATGCTAGTCGGGCATGTTTGATGAATCTATACTATAGATTACATATGAAGCAAAGAACAGCCGCGCAAAACATTTGGTTCAACAAACAATGTGTAAAAATGAGTTTAGTGCTTAATTATGTGAAAGTCAAATTCAACATCAATAATAGTTTAACCGAAAAACAGTCTTGATAATGCTGTAACAGGCGAAACTAGTCGAATAAAAAGTTATTTTCATTTTGTGGTTTTTAGACAAGTTGTTTTCTTATTATTTAATTTTTAATATATATATATATATATATATATATATATATATATATATATATATATATATATATATATATATATATATATATATATATATATACAGGGTAGCGAGAAAGTCTGGCAACAAGGTATTTTCTTTGAAACGATTAAACGTTTAATTATCAAATTTTAGGGTTACCTATGCGTAGGATTGTATTTTTCGTTTTTCAGAGGTCCTGTCAAACTTGAGTGACGTCAGCATTCAGTGTACCGCCTCCATCTTGAATTTTTTTAAATAGCACCGTAGGTCGAGAGATATATCGTAGAAAAGCTGATTTCGTCCTCTTTTCAAAATACAGATTACATACCGCATTACTAAAAAAATAAATGAAAAAATTTTTCAAGACATACAATATGTACCTAATTTTTTAATTTATGCTAACTTACAAAAATATTAATAGTTTCCTTATAACAGGAGCTCAAAATGTTCGCCACCTATGTCTTAGCAATAATACAAACTGTATTTGAAGATTCGAATAGAATTATCATTTATGGAGAAATTGTTTGTATCTCAAGACATTTGAGAGTTTTTGAAGCAGTTATATCTGATATAAAGTGGAGTCAAGTCGGGAGATCTTGCCGGCCCCTTAATTACACCTCTTTAAACAATCCATCTCTGAGGGAAATTTGATAATTAAACGTTTAATCTTCTTAAAAAAATACCTTGTTGCCAGACTTTTTCGCTACCCTGTATATGTATATATATATATATATATATATATATATATATATATATATATATATATATATATATATATATATATATATATATATATATATATATATATATATATATATATATATATATATATATATATATATATATATATATATATATATATATATATATATATATATATATATATATATATATATATATATATATATATATATATATATATATATATATATATATATATATATATATATATTCATTCGAATTGTTGTTGCCTGTGAACTATTTCTAATCTTTTGATAATTATTAGGAATAACAGGCTTGTTGAATCTCAAAAAACTCGATTTTATTGAAAAGTTGACGTTTCGCCACGACGTGGCTTTATCAAAACTTTTGAAAAAATTTAAATTTCCTTGACATTTATTGATCTGAGAAAATTTGAATAGAAAAAGACTACTATGTCTGACTAAAATTTTTTTCGGCTGTGGCCGTTCTTTGTTATTTATTACGTGCTATTCAGTCCAATATTAACATTAAAATCTGTTATTATTAGATGGTAAGGGAAACCACAGAAACCTTTGCCCACGTAATGTTCGAAATAGGTTCAAATTATTTTGATTTTGAAAAATCAAAGAATAGGGTACTATTTATCTTGTTTTCAAAAATTTCTCATTGCGGCTGTGGCCGTCTCCAGTTATTAATTACGTGCTATTAGGCCAATATCAACAGACAGGTCCGTTGATATTAGATGGGAAGGGAACCACACACAGACAAACATTACAAGATGTCCATAAACTACTCATGAAAAACGATTACCCAATAAAACTTATACAGAAAATCACTAAAAATAGAATTCATAGACTTTACAACACATTAGAAACATCAAAAAAAGAAAATATTAACAAAAAATATATTCCTCTCCCATATCTTCCTGATTTAAGTAATAAAATTTCAAAAATTTTAAATCCACACGATATTAAAGTAGCCCACACCGCAAAAAATCAAATAAAACAAATATATTCTAAATTAAAAAGTAAAACACCTCTTCTGCAAAAATCTCATGTTGTTTATAGTATACCCTGTAATAATTGTAATAAATCATATATAGGACAAACTTTTCAAAATTTAGAAGAAAGACTAAAAGCGCACAAATATACCAAAACACAAACCACAGCACTAATAAAACATAAAAACAATGAGAATCATACTTTCAACTTTAATAGCACGAAAATTTTAGAAATAGAAAAAGATCAAAAACGCAGAGAAATTTTAGAAATGTTAAATATTCAAAAAAATTTAAATAAAGTCGTAAATGATAGAACAGATATCAAACATTTGAGTTCAATATACGCAGATTTAATTCTTTAATTTTTCGAAGAAACAACATAAATCAAAACAAACAAACTCTAACCATAACAACTCATCTTCTTAGACAAAATCTAAACATCTAGAATTTTCAATTTTTCTAAAAAGAAAGTATAGTTTAGAACATGTGATCTCCAAAATTACAAGTAATGTCTTTTTAAAGACAACAATCAAATATTTTTAACCTATTTTGTACATTACGTGGGTGAAGGTTTCTGTGGTTCCCTTCCCATCTAATATCAACGGACTTGTCTGTTGATATTGGACTAAATAGCACGTAATTAATAACTGAAGACGGCCACAGCCGCAATGAGAAATTTTTGAAAACAAGATAAATAGTACCCTATTCTTTGACTTTTCAAAATCAAAATAATTTGAACCTATTTCGAACATTACGTGGGTAAAGGTTTCTGTGGAAACCACGAATGTCGTGGCGAAACGTCAACTTTTTAATAAAATCGAGTTTCTTGAGATTCAACAAGCCTGTTATTGCTAATAATTATCAAAAGATTATATATATATATATATATATATATATATATAAATATATATATATATATATATATATAAATATATATATATATATATTATATATATATATATATATATTATATATATATATATATTATATATATATATATATATATATATATATATATATATATATTTATATATATATATATATATATATATATATATATATATATATATATATATATATATATACATACAGGGTGTTTCAAAAAAAGGGGACCTCGTTGATAGGCTAGATAGAACATAGCAAAATAAGTTGAGTTTGCTCAAAAAAAAATTTCGTAACGGCATCCGTTTTCAAGATTTTAAAAAAATACACATTTCTTACGATTATGTCAAAACTACGGCAACATTGTAATGGAATTTTAAACAAATACGTTCTGGAGGCAGACACAATTTCATTAGAAAAACACATGATTTTAACAACTTGAGCTGGCGAAAAGACATTCTATGTAGGTCAAAATTGAGATTCGGGTAAAAATATAAATGATTTTTTTCTTTTATTTATAATAATTTTTTCATAATATTAACTACATATTATGTAGTTAAGAGTAAAATGAAAAAACTCGTTTCATTTTACTCTTAATTTCAATAATGTTTTACAGCATATTTTCTCCGATCACATTTTTCAATATAACTCTTAATATTTATTGGTATCCTTACAAAAACAATCGGATGTAAGAAGTTGAGATCGTGCAGATAAATAAATATTTATATTATTATTATATTATTACTCACTGTTGGTGGTCCTCTGATTAAAGAGATTTTGTTGAATGATAAATCTATAGCCGACAGTTTTTCCAGTCCAATGATTTCCTCAAAAGAAAACTCTTCCAGAAGATTCGCAGTCACGTTCAAGAATTGAAGATTCCTCAGGCCCAGGAGGGAATTGTTTAAAGAAGTAATTTTATTAAAACCCAAGAGCAAATTTACTAAAGATTCAGTTTCCTTAAAGTCCGCTTCCGTCAACTGAAAATGAAACGTAAAGTTTAGAACAAGACAGGCGCGGATGTTTTGAATATGAGATGGATCTTCAGGAATTATCAGCAATATAAGAAATCATTCAAAAATCTCCCCATAGACAATAAAAAAATTAGTATAAAATACCAAAATTGAAAAGTTGTAAGAGTTTATTTTGAATATTATTGATACAGAAGTTCAAAATTTTGATTTTTTTGAACTACTTAGGAAATTAGGTTTTGAGTATTGAATATACTTACAGTATCAATCATATTGTTATCAAGATTCACTCTCTCTAACCTCCTAGACTTCGAAAGGCATCCATCTAAACTTTTCAATCGGTTGTGTTGTAGAAATAAGGTCTTCAGTAGAGGTAAAGTCATTAATGAAGTGGGTAACTTCTCAATCCTATTATTCGAGGCAAGTATCATATATAGCTTCGGTGCTCCGTCTGGTAATTCGCTCTCCAGATTGGTTATGTCGTTGTCATTTATGAAGGCCCATTCTAGGTTAGATAGTTCTCTTAGAGTTCCATTTAGGGTGGTTAAAGCGTTTCTTCCTAGGTGGATACGTTTAAGTTGTGGAGGCATGACATTACGTTCTATGTTGTTAATCAGGCACCCAGGTACGATTAGAGCTTCCAGATGTGGAATTTTCTGAAAAATTGAGTCTTTAGTTATATATAAAAGCATGAAGCCAAATGGGATGAGCTGACAGACTTTTTCCTACCGTTTCCATGGCTCGCGACCTGCTTTAGTGGTAGAAATGTTAATCAATATGTAGAAACTATCTCTAAGTTAATTCTTTTAGGTGTGGAACTCTTAATTTCACATAAAATCAAAAAACCACCTTCCTTGGAGCTCTGGTTCAACAAAGATTGCGAACGTGCTTCGGCCCCAAAAATTTAGCGAATGAAGTGTGCTTAAACCCGTCAGTTGTGTCAAGAAGAACATACAGGAGTAAATGCAACCATTCAATAACAGGTTAGCCAATGAGTCTAGCTAGATTATCCGTATGGTTTACGTTCCTTTTGGTCAATGGTGAATAAGGTAATCAGCAAATTTTTTGCCACTCTACATTTCCGCACCTCATTAAAAAAGATCTTTTTGCAAACTATGTCTGCCAAAAATGTTACTTTGGAAGCAGGTCAGTAGGCAGCTCCTTATATTCCTAAGTTTCATTGTCTGAATTCAAATTTCATATACGAAACATCTGTCATATCCTTAAACAACTGAACTGCAGGAAATAGACAGATCCTGGTCGAATTTCAGCTCTTGTTTCGAAACATTGCGCATCTAAGGTTGGACTGCTGCTCTGACGGCTGTTTCAGATATCCAATTAGCAAAATACATTTGCTTACATATGGAAGTCCAGCCAAAATCAACAACAAGAGACCTGTCAGTGCATCTGCATCTGGCAATCAACCTGTTGCAAAAGTTGAGTCCGTAAATAGCAACCTTGAGATCATTTGGAACTAGAAATCTAATGACTTAGTGACTGTTAATGCCACCAAGATACTGGCAACCAGATTCTCAGGAAAATCTTCTACATCGATCCTCAATTATTATAGGACAACTAAATAAACTATTTTTTGTTAATTGGTTTTAACTCTATCTTCACCTGGAACATGCACGTCTCCACCATTGCCAAGTGAGCTGCCCAGAAGCTTTTGTTTCTTTATAAGGCTCCAGTTCGTCCAATTCTGGAGCACAATTCTCTCGTTATACAAGGATTGTAGACAAAACATAAATTTGCCCTACATATTTCAATATTCCGAACTATGTTGTCTGATTTACTGACAACATAGGAGGTCGTCTTCTACTGACAACGTTTCGGTTAGATCTCAGATGCTATTTTAAAGTAAGTGTAGATTCTGCTTCGTGTGTGAATTAAAGTCAAGTTCAGATACGGAGCAGAACCAACAACAAGCTATAAATTACCTACATTGCCCAACTAAGACTGAAAATCGATTAAATTAAAACACATCAAAAAGATTCACTCTTATGAAATTTCTTTATGAATATTTCATAAAATCTTACCTTGAAATTGGAATCTTTCAGTTCTCTGATCTTTGTTCTTCCCAAATCGAGTGTCCCTAAATGTGGTAGATTTGCCCATAAATACTCGGGTACGTGATCGATAAAATTATCTGCTAAATTTAAGATTGTTAATCCATACAATCCTTCAAATATTTCAGGATCCAGTTTGCTGAAATAGTAAGAAAATGTTATCTCCAATTTGGTAAGTGTTATTTGAAAATAAAGTTTGCAGTCGTATTTTCAGTTATAATATCACAAGAGCATCGAAAATAATCGATTATACTTCGGAGTCAGGAGATGTATTTTGCGAAACATCACGAAAGCGCAGCTCGAGATGTTTCGTGATGTCAGTATAACGATTATTTTTGTTTGCTCGGGTTGGTATCAGAATGTTGTTGAATTATATCGAAAGTTCAACTCAACGAATCACTAAAGATTTCAATAATTATTTGAAAAATATATTTTGATCTATCATTTGCCAGACTACTCGATTTCCAATAAATATTTTATTCGCTGAAAGGGTGCTTTAGATCGAAAGAATATGGCTCAAATTTGGAGATTATTGAAATTATTTTAAATATACAACGTACATTTTGTGATGTAATGCACAACTTGTTTATCTGCCAATAGTAGATATTTGAAAAAAGTCGTTCATTGAGATTATAGCGAAGAAATATGAATATTTTCCATTTTTCGCTGTTTTAAGAAAAACTAGTAAACTTAACCATAGGTAATAATACTTCATGACATTTGTAGAGCTTTTCTTGCGCTTCTTATGTATCTATAATATACAGGATGTTCCATTTAAAATAAGGAAGGTTCTGTATATTTTTATTTACAATATGTGGCAAGCGATTTTTCATACCCTG
This sequence comes from Cynegetis impunctata, assembly GCA_030704885.1. NCBI lineage: Eukaryota > Metazoa > Arthropoda > Insecta > Coleoptera > Coccinellidae > Cynegetis > Cynegetis impunctata. The sequence continues at coordinate 582,003 of JARQZK010002207.1, read as the reverse complement.
TATATCGCACATTGATTTCAGATATGTCGTTTGAGAGAGTTACCAATGTAGAATATTTTACCAAAATTAAATTTCAATTGGACTTGGCACAACTTTATAATTTAAAATATTCTGAGTGACAAATATTGGAAAAAAAACCTGTCATGCTAGAAATCTCGAAAACCGTCAATATTTTCGAAGTGAATATATACATAAAGTATCTTTTATTTGCTATAAAGAAACCAAAAAATCGATAAAAAATATAGGTTGCAATTTGAAAAAACATAGTTATATATATATATATATATATATATATATATATATATATATATATATATATATATATATATATATATATATATATATATATATATATATATATATATATATATATATATATATATATATATATATATATATATATATATATATATATATATATATATATGAGATATTAGTCAATAAATACTCAATTACTTAATATAACAATTTATTGAGGGAAAATGATTTTGTGTTAGACAATGTTTAGAAAGAGCATATAGTGATTTTTGTTGTAGGATAACCAATGTCTATCCAATATCAATTTTATAGCATAATATAATATAGCATAATCACCTCGCGTAGCGAGGTGGGGGTGTGGGGGTGTGTGGGGGACCAAAAATGGTCGTGCCGAGTTGGAATTTTCGGGATTTTCTGGTAATATGACTATGAAGTCAGCTAGTTGGAAAAAAATGTAACTAGTCGGTAAATTGAAATTGCTGCGAAGTACCACAAGTTTTAAGGTAAGTAGTAATCGTACCAATGCTCTTTGGATATGGCATAATCTGATCCACCTAAATTTCTGAGAGGGAAACTTGTTAAACAAAAAATTGGAATACGATTGTAAATTCATCGAGATCAGAGTGAAAGAAATAATATTTATTTTGAATTCTTCTTTGTAATACTCCTATTCAATGAATAACTACATTCAACACGATATTTTATGAGTTGTTTTTGAATAACAATATTTCCTTTAAAAATATATTTTATGAATGAAATATCCTCGAAAAACCGTTTTCTTGAAGGATATTTTGCAACCTCAAACCCTCTGAAATTATAGTAAGACGGCTAAAAATGTGTAGGTATGTGGATTTTGTTGAGGTTTCATATTTTCTCGTGGGGTTTGAGGTTTGCTCGCCTTCACAATCCCTCTATACAATCTATCTATAGACTTAGGGTTTTGAGAATTTGTACGTAAAAAGAACAAAAATCAGAAGAAAATATGATATTTTAATAAACACTTGGCTTCACACCACTAGGGCAAGGGTTCTGAAAACGATATGAGTGGATATAGACCTATAAGTCTTTCATCTTCTTTTTCGAAAGTTTTTGAAAAGATTCTAGTAAACAGGTTCAAGAAGTTTTTCTCTAAATTTAAAGTATTCACTAAAAATCAGCACGGTTTCATGAAAGATAAAAGTACTGAGTCGGCAATTTTTGAGCTTGTTAGCGCTATACTAAAAACTCTTGAGAAAGGTGAAATTCCATTAACTGTGCTGTTAGACCTCTCTAAAGCTTTTGATTGTGTCGATCATAAGCTGTTACTTCATAAATTAGACATATATGGTATCAGAGATAATCAGCTCAAACTTATTGAAAGCTATTTAACTAATAGAAAACAAAAGGTTCTTATCAATACCCAAAATGGTGATTTCTTATCTCCTGAAAGGACCTTACAGCTAGGAGTTCCTCAAGGTAGTATTCTTGGACCTTTTCTATTTGTTGTATTTGTAAATGATCTACCGACAATCTTTACTGATTCTACACGAGCACCATTGATGTATGCGGATGACTTAAACATATTAATAACTGCTAAAGACTTAAACTCTTCTGAGGAAATCTTTAGCTAGTCTATGGATGATATGAATGAATGGTGTGATCAAAATGGTTTGATTCTCAATAAGGATAAAACTGAATGTATTTTTTTTTGTAACCGATAGGAATAATAGGGTGTATCCTAAAGAACTATTGTACAATAATGTTAAGATCAATGTTAGTCAGTCTGTTAAATTTCTTGGTATACATATTGATAGTAGTTTGAAGTTTTATGCGCATATTGATTTTCTGAAGGGAAGACTAAATTCGGTAATATACTCCATGAATATGTTGAAAAAACAAATAGATACAGAAACATTAAAGATTGTATATTTTGCTAACTTCCACTCGCTTCTTAGTTATGGCATCATTTTCTGGGGGGCGAGTCCGATGCTTCGTCAGGTTTTTGTTTCCCAGAAGCGTGCAGTGAGGGTTATGCTGGGCATGGGTTACAGAGATTCTTGCCGGGGTGTTTTTAGGAAGAATGGGTTGTTGACTGTCTGTGGTATTCATATTTTCAAATCATTACTTTTCATGTATAGGAATATGCATTATTTTCAAGAATACCTGAATAAAAATAGAACACGAAGAATTGAACCCTTTCTGTATCCTGTGCATAGCCTTTCCCTCACTGAAACAGGAACACTTTATAATTGTATGAGACTATTTAACTTGTTTCCTAGGAGATTTAAGACTTTTGATCTAAGGTATAACAAATTTAGACAGAATATTTATGAATTTATTTTGGATATGGAGCCGTATGATGTTGGCGAATTTTCAGCTTTTTGTAAACGAATTTAATTATTGATTTTGACTTGTTTTCTTTATTGTATTGTTGCTATCTATGTAATGAAACAATTTCGGAAAATAAAGATATATTATTATTATTATTATTATTATTCACACCACTAAATTTTTTATATATATTCGACATATATGTTTCGGGTTAATAACCCATTATCAAGAGTGTTCTAACTGATTCGAAAATGTAACAATCAATCTATTTATATTACTGCTTTAATAAGTGGGGAAATACTAAGGTCCATTTGGTTATTAGTGATAGGTTCATTCCTGGAGCTGGCTAACGTAATCTCTAAAGCTTATAAAAATCTTTTCATACCATCTCCCAGCTCCGTGTCTCAGAACTCCAACAGTTCCCATGCCATTGATAACAATTCAAAAAGTTGTAATGTTAAAGCTCCTTTATCCAACTCGTTCTACTCTTTTGAAGTACTGGAGCCTGAATTGCGTGATGTCATTAAGTTGATGAAGAATAAATCCTCCTGTGGATACGATGAAGTTCCAATAGGTGTCATAAAGCAGCACATTTCACTGGTAATACGTAATCTCTAAAGCTTATTAAAATCTTTTCATACCATCTCCCAGCTCCGTGTCTCAGAACTCCAACAGTTCCCATGCCACTGATAACACCTCAAAAAGTTGTAATGTTAAAGCTCCTTTATCTAACTCGTTCTACTCTTTTGAAGTACTGGAGCCTGAATTGCGTGATGTCATTAAGTTGATGAAGAATAAATCCTCCTGTGGATACGATGAAGTTCCAATAGGTGTCATAAAGCAGCACATTTCACTGATAATACGTAATCTCTAAAGCTTATTAAAATCTTTTCATACCATCTCCCAGCTCCGTGTCTCAGAACTCCAACAGTTCCCATGCCACTGATAACACCTCAAAAAGTTGTAATGTTAAAGCTCCTTTATCCAACTCGTTCTACTCTTTTGAATTACTGGAGCCTGAATTGCGTGATGTCATTAAGTTGATGAAGAATAAATCCTCCTGTGGATACGATGAAGTTCCAATAGGTGTCATAAAGCAGCACATTTCACTGATAATACGTAATCTCTAAAGCTTATTAAAATCTTTTCATACCATCTCCCAGCTCCGTGTCTCAGAACTCCAACAGTTCCCATGCCACTGATAACAATTCAAAAAGTTGTAATGTTAAAGCTCCTTTATCCAACTCGTTCTACTCTTTTGAAGTACTGGAGCCTGAATTGCGTGATGTCATTAAGTTGATGAAGAATAAATCCTCCTGTGGATACGATGAAGTTCCAATAGGTGTCATAAAGCAGCACATTTCACTGAATATACGTAATCTCTAAAGCTTATTAAAATCTTTTCATACCATCTCCCAGCTCCGTGTCTCAGAACTCCAACAGTTCCCATGCCACTGATAACAATTCAAAAAGTTGTAATGTTAAAGCTCCTTTATCCAACTCGTTCTACTCTTTTGAAGTACTGGAGCCTGAATTGCGTGATGTCATTAAGTTGATGAAGAATAAATCCTCCTGTGGATACGATGAAGTTCCAATAGGTGTCATAAAGCAGCACATTTCACTGATAAGAAACCCTGTCTGTTTCACAATAAACTGTGTATTTAGGTCAGGTGTTTTCCCAGACGCTCTTAAAAAGATACTTGTTAGACCCTGTCATAAAAAAAGTGATTTAGATGATCTTATCAACTACAGAGCAATTAGTCTGGTAACCTCATTCTCCAAAATTTTTGAGAAAGTTATTTCCAACCGACTCGTAAACTTCCTCAAGAAGTTCAAGGCTTTGTTGAGGAGTCAAAATGGTTTCACTCAGGCCAAAAGCACTGAAACTGCTTTGTTTGAATTTCTCCGTAACGTAACTTTTCTTCTTGAAAAACGATGAATTCCAACGGGGCTCTGAGTTGATTTTTCGAGGGCTTTTGATTCTGTCGATCACGGAATTTTGTTAAAGAATATTGAAATGTATGGCATAAGAGGAATCCCACTCAAACTTTTCAAGAGTTACCCTCACCAATAGAAGAAAAACAACTCTTTTGTATCACGAAGGTACTCGAGTTCTATCATCTGAAAGAACCATACTTAAAGGAGTACCACAAGGAACCATATTAGGACCTATATTGTTTGTTATATATATTGATGACTTACCGGACTTTTCTATGAAGTTTTGTGTTCTCAGAGCGAACCTGAACTTCATCCACCTAATTCCCATTTAACTGAGATTTCAAAAACACTAAATATAACTACGGAACACATATCACCTAAAGAAGAAATTATAGAAACTTATTTATATGCTGATGACGCTAATGTTGTAATATCAGGCCAGAATATTGAAGCTGTCATCTACAATTTGAAAACATCAATGGCAATGATTGAGAAATGTTGCATTGATAATGGTTTAATTCTCAATAGAAATAAAACAAATGTTTTAATGTTTTCAACTAATCGTTCAAACATAGCATTGCATTTCCTGAGACAATTACTTTTGACAGTGGAAAAGTTGAAATGAGCTCTTGTACTAAATTATTAGGTATATTTATTGAGAATAATCTTGGTTGGGCAGTGCATTGTGAATCAGTAACAAGGAAACTCCATAAAATTATATATACACTGAGAGCTATTAGAAATAGAGTAGACATGGACACCTTGAAGATTGTATACTTTGCAAATTTGCAATCAATTATGTCATATGGAATCACTTTCTGGGGGGAAGCCAGCAAGGTGAACAGGTGTTTATCACTTAAAAACTGGCGATGAGAATAATGTTTTCTATGAAATACAGGGAATCATGTAGAGGTACATTCAAAAGACATAATATTCCAACTGTGCCTGGTCTGCAGATCTATAAAATTTTGTTATTTTTATTCAAGAATAATTCGTATTATCAGAATTATAGAATTTTGAATGCGACCAGGAGAATAGTTGAATATTTTTTACCTGTTCACAAACTATCGAGTACCGAGCGAAATAGTCTCTATATAAGTATGAACCTGTTTAACTATTTGCCGAGAAAATTAAGAAATATGAAGAAAGTCAGACTTTTCAAAAAGGAATTATTCACAATATAATAATAATAATAATAACGTTTATTTTTGGTTCCAAAAGCAGTGAGATCTCTTGTGACAGGACCTAATAAATAATTTAGAACAATAAAAAATAAAAATCAAAACAAATTCTTGCTTCGTTCCTTAACCTATTCCACATAAAATAAAATCTAATTTATTTGTACAAGTTAAGTTAAAATAAACACATTTGCATTCACCCCTTAAATTATTGTTGATATCAAATGTTTCTTAAGGTTATAGCTAAAGTTTTTTCTATTTATTACATGTACTGGAAGAGAGTTGGACGCTGCTACACTGCTGTATATGGGAGACTCTTTGTATTTACTGCTTATCGGCAGTTTCTGTCGAATACCTGCACACTTTCTGGTACCATGGCAATGTATCTCATGACTATATGTTAATGTAACCCGTGTTTTCATCATAGAGATATTACAGATAGAGGCGACAAGCCAGCCTGAAACTTGTCAGCTCGGGTGAGGGAGAGAGAGAATCTGAAGGTTAGGTTAGACTCTGACAGTTACGTCTGTCTATGTTTACGTCTGATACGTTTGACAAGGACAGAAAAACCCTGCGATCGTCTCTCTCTTTCGCTCCCACTGAGTTTCGAGACTGACGTTGCCACTTACAGAGCGGCCTATGGCTTGTCGCCTCTATCTGTAATATCTCTATGGTTTTCATTTGGTTTCTCTGTATATTAAATATAAGTTTAGATTGCTTAATTATCAATATTTTTTTCTTATCAAGTAACTCAGTGACTTTGTAGACCATTGTTGTAGGTTAAAATAGTCCATGCAATAGGTTGTTTTGACTGCTCTATTTTGAATTCTCTGAATTTTCTCCATTATATATTTGTGGGAAGAACCCCAACATGGCAGAAGATATCTAAAGTATGGTTCAAAGAAAGAGTACAAATGTTAGAACAATGTGAACCATATTCCATAAATGAGTTTATAGACTCTTGTCGTGTATATAGCACGGAGTAGGGTGTATTTTATGGTTATGGTAATGTAAATCACTAATCTATTGATTGTGAGGAATTTTTTGACTTGTTTTCATTTCGTTATACACAATTCTGTGAATAAATACCTTTTATTATTATTAAAATAATATCCTCTTTTCTTTTTTCAGTAAATGCAATATCTCTGGATTATCTATGAAAAGGTTATTCTTTTTGCACTGTTCTGAAACTGGAATTTTGCAACATTGCTTAATACACTTCATAAATTTGGCGAATCTATGGCATTTTCTACTAAACTAAAAATATTTCTTTATTCTTGGGGTCACTTGAAGCCACGACAAAACATTTATCAGAGAAGATAAACAGGCATCGTGCAATGCTACAATCACTCCACTCGAGTAATATCTGCGTTTTACAATTTAATTGAATCAATCATAAAACATACGCCATAAGATCGAAAAATGATTGTTACTCTCGAGTTATTTTTATACGTTGTTATTATTTTTTCAAAATGAAAATACATGTTGCATTATTCGCTGAAGGTTTACTTCATGTCAGTGTGATTGCAGAAAACTCTGACTGGATATCAATATATAAAAATACGGACACCCTACTGCGTAGCACTAGGAATGATAATACCCCTCGGCGCAAATGCATGTCGTCAATATTTTTTGAATGTATTATATAAATTAAAAAACGACACATTAAATGCTATCATTTTATTTCATTATTGTAAAAATCGGTTCAGGTTTAAGATTTATGGATAGCACCACATGTCTATGAACAAAAAAATCTAAAAAAACGCTATAATTTTTTTTATTCTTCGTGTGGAAAAATTTTTGAAAACACTTTTCCTATGAAATCATATGTGTTTTATCGATATCCGTTGGAATTTTTAAAATCGGACCAGGTGCACACTTTTTGTCGTGATACGACAACCCCTTTAGCTTCGCCTCGGCGTAAAAAGTATCAAATCTCTTTTGAAATAATGGTGAAAGTTTAGAACAATCCGTAGTTGGTGCTTGATATCAAAACAAAAATAAATTCATTAATATTATTCATAATTACATGTTAGTAATGCTCTTTGTCACAATACTTTTGTCATAATAATTCATAAGACGTAAACATTTCAAAGTGGCTCCGTATTTCAGTGGTCAGTGCGTTGGGCTACTGAACAGAAGGTCGGTGGATCGAATCCCGGCCGGGCCAACGAATTTATGCGGAGCCACCTGTCGGAAGGCGATGGCAAACCACCGAGAACTATTCTGCCTTGTGAAGCCTCTCTATAAACACGCTCGGAACCGTCGTAAAACTGTAGGTCCCTTCTATTAGTGTATCACTGTATCACGCTTAAGACAAATAGTTGTAGATAGGTCGCCTACACCCGAAAAAAAAGTTTAAGAATGACGAAAATATTGTATTGATTGTTCACAACTGACAGAAATACTTCTATTGAGTTCTCTCTTCTTCAATTTTACAAGATGGTAGATTTGAGGCAGTGGTAGTAGAAGATGAATATGTCGAAAACTGTCACATATCGTTTATAAGTCAAATGCCATCGAGCATTTCTTGATAAAATCAAATTTCTGTCAATTTCGGCACGATCCTTGATTTCGAGAATATCAGAGAAGCTGGAACATATCGTTTGGCTTCAAAGGTGATATATAATAACAGCGGTTTTTAATGTGGTGTTTACTCTTCTAAGATTAATGTGTTTCGATAACGAATAAGAAGCCAATCGAATTGTTCCTATCCGACATCGTAATTGAAACATAATCAAGGCCACTGAGGTTATCACTCAGTACTTAGTCCGTCATTTGTCACTATGTCTATCCATCATCCGAAATCCATGATTGATTTCTAGCCTAATGATATTATTAATAAATTTTGTTCCATTTTAGGAACTGAAAAACTATATGAACTAAAATTAATAGCTTATAATAGATTTTGCCTGAGCTGAATTTTTACTTATTTATCTATTTATTATCAGTAATAACAGGCTAATGAAGTTTGTAAGCGATTTGATTAATAAGTTGACATTTCGATGCGAAACTCGTGACTATCTCGAACATTTTGAAAGATCAGTAGGTATTAAGCTACGGTTCCACCGGAATAACATTTTGTTGCTAAATGTTTCTCCTTGTTGAAATGGGTAGAAACTTAAGACAACATACGTAAATTGGCAACTAAAATTGTCAATAATCGCATATTGTTTCTTGAGTAGTGGTTTCACTGCATGTTGGCAGTAAGATAGAATATGAAGCACTGAAAACTGAATAAGTCTACAACACGACTTTTTACTTATTTACTAGTTGCGTTTTCGATACGTTTCCACTGAGATAGCAACAAGGATTTGTTTACCCATGTTTCCTGTTTTCTTTTGAAGTTTACCGCTTACTGGTCAAAATGGAAACCGTTGACAAGTAGAAACAGTCAACATTTGTTGCCGAAACATAGAGAAATTTTGAGGAACATTCAGGAACATTTAGGAACATTTTCGGAAACACAAATTCTTGTGGAGATGGCCGTCTTCAGTTGTTAATTAATATATATATATATATATATATATATATATATATATATATATATATATATATATATATATATATATATATATATATATATATATATATATATATATATATATATATATATATATATATATATATAAATATATATATATATATATTTATATTTATATATATATATTTTAATATATATATATATATATATATATATATATATATATCTATATATATATATATATATATATATATATATATACAGGGTGGGCCATCCATAACTTTCCACCCCAAATTTTGAGCTTTGGGATGGATCAACGAAAAAACGCTCGGATAGGTGAAATTTTGTTTGAAGGGGGACAAATAAGGGTGTTCAAATGAGTTTGATATCACTACCCCTCTAGCCGCAACCCCTAACAGCTCTCATTTTTGAATAGGGAAAAGGGGTCGAGCACCTTGTTGGAAAGGCAATTCAGTTTCCTGCATGAGTGTATTTTTTTTTCATCGCTTATTAATTATTATACAGAGACTCAGTATTGCATCAATAACATTCACACGCCGAATTTGGATCTTTGAGATGGAAAAAACGCTCGGAAGGGTCAAATTTTGTTGAAAGGGGGACAAATAAGGGCGTTCAAATGAGTTTTATATCACTTCCCCTCTAGCCGCAACCCCTAACAGCTCTCATTTTTTTCTGTCAGTCTGAAATAACTAAATGAATTCTCATTTTCAAAGAGCTTCTCCATCTCAATATCAACGAAATCTGTTATCGCCGCCTTTTTTTTTGCAATTTCTTGATCACTACGCGTATGCCAAACACATGTTGAAAATGCTGAAACCGAGACAATAACTGAAAACGTGAAAACAATAATATTTACAAAGTAAATCGTGCGCTTTCGTTTAAATTGAAATAATTGCTGTTAGGGTAGCAGCTAGAGGGGTAGTGATATCGAATTCATTTTTTGATCCGTCCGAGCGTTTTTCCCATCTCAAAGGTCCAAATTCGGCGTGTGGAAGTTATTGATGCAATACTGAGTCACTCTGTATAATAATAAAGCGATGAAAAAAAAAAAAAAATGAATGCATTTTCCCTATTCAAAAATGAGAGCTGTTAGGGGTTGCGGCTAGAGGGGTAGTGATATCAAACTCATTTGAACACCCTTATTTGTCCCCCTTTAAACAAAATTTTACCTGTCCGAGCGTTTTTTCGTTATTCCATCCTAAAGCTCAAAATTCGGGGTGGAAAGTTATATTTTATATCTGATATATATATATATATATATATATATATATATATATATATATATATATATATATATATATATAATTATATATATATATATAAAAAAATATATATATATATATATATATATATATATATATATATATATATATATATATATATCAGATATAAAATTTTTTTCGAAAATCGTGGTCTAAGAGGTCTAAAACTAAAGCTACTCCCGCACCTGACAACACTGCAATAGTATGTACTTTAGGGGAAAATACGACTAATATATATCACATAAAGTGAACAAGAAAAGTTCTTCAATAATTGAAAATTATCAAATATTCCTCCAAGGGAGCTGGTTATATGTATTCCGCGACGCAAAATCTGCACTCAAAACGCAACAGTGAAATATGTCAAGTAACCCCGACTCAAAATCTCCATACAGCGTTTCGCTTTTATTAGATCTCTTTAGTGCAGCCAGCATATCTACTGGACCCGTAGTGAATTGACATATTTGTTATTGTTCCCCGATACAGACGGTGGCCGAAGTACTATATGGATAACAACTTACAGCGCCCTCTGTAAAGATATTAAGAACCGACAATTCACTGTTTAGTCTGAAACTGCAGAATTCCGTCGGGAGCATAAATACTTCCTGATATGAAAATGTCTAGTCTACAAAGTGGCTTATGGGATTCCAGAGTATACTAAGTTAGTGTTTAAAAACTCTTACTTGCGATATTCGACAATCAATTGATGTTAAATATACTCGTTGACTATAATCAGATCATATATCACTTAAAGCGAACTGGAGGCCTCGGTAGACCAGCGGTAAGGTGAACCGCCTTATACCGTTTGTAAACCGAGGATTGTGGGTTCGAGTCCCACCTTGCTCTTGGGTGTTGTGTATGTCCAAAATTTAGTGGTTATAGATTTAAGAGAAATTGTTGGGTAATGTGCATCGTTCACAAGCCCATTGGCCGCTCGGAACCGGCGTTAAACTGTAGGTCCCTCGAGTATAAAAAAAAAAAAAGAGCAAAATTTCTTTTTTGTTCAATACTTGGAAATTATCAAACGATCCTCCAAAGAAGGCTGGTTATAATTCACTGTTGCGTTGTGAATTCAGATTTCGCGTTGTGGAATACATATAATCAGCTCCCTTGTAGGATTGCTTGATAATTTTAAATTATTGTTGAATTTTCCTAATTTACTTTATTTGAAATACGAGTTCGTATGACACTTGTTTATCACGCATTATTTACTTCATTAGAATCTGCAAGGTGACTCGAGTATATAAAATCTACGTAACAGCCTCATCGATTCAAAATCTATTTCCAAATCATTATTTTTCAATGGTTGCAAAGTTAGTTCTTAGAATCCCAGAATGGATTTCCCAAATTTATATTTGTACTTTGCAAACCTTGCATTAGATATTTAAGTTTTAGTTTGAAATTCGCACCTGAAGAAGCTCTAGTGTCAGCGAAACGCGTTGTGCAACTGTTGTTGTTTTATTATATGTGAAAATCGTTAAACTCGGAGTTTCATTTCTCAAACATGTTAAAGAATCATATTATATGTTTAATAATTCGATAAATTAGAAGCATAACACTGCATTATTAAAAAGATTCGATGTGGAATTGTAGAGCAGCTTAAATTAATTCCATATTCAATTACATCCAAGCAGGGCCGTAGGCAAGGGTGCGCCAGAGGGGGCTGAGCCCCCTCTGGAATTATTTAAGCTCCCTCTAGAAAAGATACCAGAATTATTACAAACCAAAAATGTTTATATCTGCGTTGAAACATAAAACTAGCCTAGTTACAAACAAATCTACTGTTCCCAAAACATCATTACATTATCATCATCTTTTTTGTAGTTTGAGTTGTGAATTGTTTCTGCTATTGATACATATCGGAATTAAATTTTGCATACATAGCTTTGCTAGGCTCAAATTATTTACAGCAAATCTCATTTATTGCAAAGTGAGATCTAATTGACACAACTGAATTTAACATTTTTAGTATCATTTTGTTTCGAATTTTTTTTTTAACAATATTGATCAATAAAAATATTCTCTCAACGAATGCATTGGATGACGGTAAGCTTAGAAGAGTAAATTCAAATAGAGCTAAATCTTCAAACATGAATGAATGGGCTGCATTTTTTAAATCTATAACCTTCCTCCAAAAAATAATAGGGTTATCAGGGACTGATTCACCAAACATCTCTTTCCAATCGACATTTAACAAGTTTCTATACTGTATCTCTATGTCAGATATTCTATTGGGGATTCTTACAAAAGTAAGTGGCAGCCCAAAAAATTTTGTTCTTTGGACTGGATTTAAAATTATAGCAGGATTAAAACTTTTATCTGCCGAAAAATATTTTTCAACATAATTCAAGTAAAAGTGCTTCAATAAAGCACATATTTACCTTTAATTTCTTCTTCCTCTTCAGATAAAATATTACTAGCCGTTGATTAATTTTCAAACTCAGAATATTATATTTTCCGTTGAAATAGAAACACAACTAAAAGCGATTAAGCGCAAACAAGTGACGAAGCAAGAGAGAGGATATAAACTTGGTTGTCTATTTATAAGTTATTTTTTTAATTATTGAGAGTTTTCTATGAGAAATTTCTTATTTATTACTTTTTATTGGAATTATTTTTTTGGAGACACACGAATTGCGGTCAAAATTTGAAGCAGGTAGAAGGGTACTTAGGTAGTTGTTTTCGACGACTGAATTGCGGTCAAGCCCTACGTCCCGGGGGGTCTTGGATGGTTAATCTTTTTATCTTAAATCTCATGTATTAGGCGGTTAACCAGAAATATGGTAATAATTGGCCTAACGATGTTGTTGACAAAAATTCAAAATTTAGCAGAACCTGCCGCTCTCCGCACCCCAACATTAATCTTTTTATAGAAACGTTAAAAAGCATTCAAACAGATACTTACATTGAAATAAATTCTGTTATTGATAATAAAACGAGATTTGTGCGAAAAAAATGTATTAGATAAACAAGAGTTTATTAACAACAAAATATGTCAGTACAATAAAAAAGATATTAGTAGGTATAATTTTGTAAAATGTGTTAGTTATAAGTTTAGTGAAGTAGTTTTATGATGTATATGCATGTAGATGTACGTCTGTAGTATTGCATAATTTCTATATGTTTTGTATATTATATATATCTTTATAAAAATTAGAATTTACATTTTTACTTTCAATTTACCCTCTTGCCCCTAAATAAGTTTCTAACCGCAGTTCGGTTGGAGATTAGGACTCCTCAGGTAGGCACAAAAATTTTGACCGCAATTCAGTGACTCTCGCAAAATCGACCGCAATTCGTGTGCACCGATTTTTTTTATTTTTCCAAAATGTTTTTTAATGAATATTCATTTTCCAGGTAAAAAGACAGAAAAAGCTGTATATTCCTGTCTTTTTTCACGTATATTTATTTTAGTACTTTGTAAAAAACAAGTCGCCTCAAGAATTTGTTTAGCCCCCTCTAGAAAGCAGTGCTGGCTACGGCCCTGCATCCGAGTAACAAATGACACGAGGTATTTTTCTGATGATTGAAAAGCTCGTATGCGTCAGAATATCTATTAATGTTTCAACGTTCTTCGCATTCTTCGGAAGGTAACTTTCCATATATTGTGGTGCTAAATTGGATGCAGGCTGTTTGACTGCTAATAAATCTTGGGGCCAGAAGTCAAATGAATTTATTGCCTTCTATTAAAGATATTATCTAATTAAAAGGCTATATTTCGAGTGAAGCAAGTGAGAACGTGCGGCAGATTCCGTACAAAGAATACCGCTAAACACCGGTGGGCGATTTTTAGATAGCTTTTATGAAGTGAAATGAAAAATGTTACTTTTATATGACGGACGATTTCATCGGGTGTTCAACCATCTTACTGAGTGATTAACTCGTTTATAATGTAATTAAAATCTCAAATATATATATATATATATATATATATATACCAGGTTAATCAAGTTAAATAAAATGAAAATCTTAAAAACAAAACATCTTACGGAAAAATGTTTCCTATAAAAAGATGATAGTTTTGAGGGGAAAGTTCATTTATGCTGAAAACTCGTCCATTTCCTTTACCCTTGTGATGGAGGGGGGGTAAGGTCAACTTTTAAATTTTAAATGGGAACTTCTGTTTTTTATTGCAGATTCGTATTCTACGGCAAGAAATACACAAGATTTTTACGATCAATTTTTTACGATTCCTCAAAAATTATTCGTACAAAACTTTTGTATTTTTTGCCGTAGAATACGAATAAAAAACAGAGGTTCCCATTCAAAGTTGAGCCCTTCCCCTCACAAGAGTGAAGGAAATGGAAGAGTTTTTAGCATAAGTGGACTTCCCTTCAAAACTAATCTTTTTATAAGAAACATTTTTCCGTAAGATGTTTTGTTTTCGAAATTTTCAACTGATTCAATTAAAAAAGTTCACCTGGTATATATATATATATATATATATATATATATATATATATATATATATATATATATATATATATATATATGCATATATTTGCGTATCTCAGAAACGGCTCCAACTATTTGGATAAAATTTTGTATTGAAATAGGTTTACCTATATAGTTGTATTTTTTATAAAAATGCAATTTCATACAGAACATGACAATTTCATATAACGCCATCTCGTAATTTTTTGGTACTTATATTGTGGCCGACAGATAATAATCAACTACTACCTTAAAATTTTGTAAGCTGTATATGACGTCCTTTTTATTTTGGTTATACCGAGGAAAGATTGGTAGCCCAGGTACTAGATATACATTGCGCGCCCTGATTCTGGAACTCCCAGCGATTGATATAGATCAGTAATTTTTGATCAAAGGAATATTTAAATCCAAAAATATTAAAAAAACAAACTAAATGCTTCTCAATCAATAATGGATTTATCCTTTTTGTATGATTCCAAGAGGTTTAGTTATGAATGACAGAACCGACAACACCTCAATCTCGGTGTTGTCGGTGGAACCCAAGAAAAACTAGTGACGACCCGCAACAATACCTGGAACAAAACTTAGCAGTATTGTACTTTGCTATGCATGACTCAACTCTCTGTAAAAAACTTTTGGAATCTGGCAAGGGGGCTATAAGAGCGTATAAAAAATAACTCACACTAACCGCATGAAGAAACTGAGACTCTTTTAGACCATAAAATATTTAGCTTGGGCTACAGAAGACTGACAAAAAGATCTTATTTACAGAAGAAACTCTCTTCATAATTCAGGGACAACACTCTAAATTTGTCAGGAGGTTTAAAAACCAATAACTTACTTCAGCTCATATTGACCAAACTATGAAACATACAGCCCAAAAATGTTTTGGGTATGTTTTGCATACACGGGTGTTAAATCTCAAGTGTCAATCAAAGGCATGATGAACAGCCATAAATACAAATCGATGCAAAAGTGGCAAGACCAAGGAGGAGTAACTCTTCAGCAGGACTCTGCTCCTGTCACAAGTCGAAGGAAATTTTGAAGTATTTCTAGGAGAAAGAGACAAATGTTCATTACAGGACACCAAATTCACCCGATCTGAACCCTATTGAGAAGCAAGTGTATTTTGGTGGTTTCAACTATTTTTCTTATCCGGCGCCATTTTAAAGTAGCAATGTGATGTTTATAGGTAAGTTTTAAGGATTTTCTCGTCTCTACAGCCTCTTCAAACTGACACGGGAATTAAGAATTTGTATGTAAAATACGATATTTGATGTTTTTCTCGTGTTTTAACGTTTTGCTTCCCTCCAACCTCCAAATTTACTCTAAGGGGTCACGAATTTGTGTGTAAATAAAACGAAAATGAGGAGACGGAGCTCTGTTTCATATTTCATATCTTTGTGAAGAACACCAGGATATAATATGCGTATATTACACGCCATAAAAATAAGTATATCATATCTTATGCATTCAAGAATGTAGGACAGAGATCTTATAATGTTTTGGGCCCGACTGTGTTCAATTCCCTACCAGAGAGCATACAATCCTCGGAATCTTCTCTACAATTGAAAAGATCGGTAGATAAATTAATAAAAAGTAGGCCTCGGAGAAAAATTGCTGAAATATTCGACCATGGTTGTTAGAAGTTTATATCCCAAGGAGGTCTCGATGAATTCAGTGTTTATTTTTGTGCTACCATGTTGTTAATTTTGTCCCTGAACCTTTTCGATGTTTTGTGATTGTTTTGTATACACATTTTATATTTACAATTTTTGCTGTTTACTTTTATATACTTTAAATTTTAGGATTAACTTACATTTGAGTGCTGTTATATTCCTTTGTATGTAGATCTGTTTCAGATCTACTAGTATATGTATGTATATTTTTTTTCACCACGTACAAGCAGCATTTGTTGCCTCTGTGGTTTCTTTAATGTTTATTTGCAGTACCTAATGTACCTACTTTTGTTATAAATGTTATCATATTTTGTGTAAATAAACGATGAAACGATAAAAGGAATATTTTTTCAATGGTCTTATTGGAATTCGATTTCAAAATGAATTATTATTGACGTTGTGATAAATTTCTCGAATTGTTGCCTACAATTATTTTCAATATTCCATATTTAATACGACCACTTCAACAATAATCGTTAGAACTGTCTATATGATTTATAAAACGACTGTTTTCGCTTGTTAGAATTCACTGTGTCAATGAGAAATTCCTGTGAATTTGGTTCAGGGTTCTACAGTAGAAGCGGAAAGAGTTGATGACAACAATTTTTTAATTTGGAAATTTGCTTAAACATCATGAAATTGGTGGTAATTGGTTGGAATGCTAATACGAATGTAATCGTTCTACGCAGGATTTGAAATATGTCTGTGCAGTTTTTCTGAATCGAATTTTCTTTCTCAGTTCTAGATATAATTAAGTTGAGAAAATAAAAGCAAAACATGTATGTTGATGGAATCCGTCGTTACTATGTGATAATTTAACATGATGAACAAAAACTAAATTTGAATTTACTACGTTTATTATCACAAAAATATTTTGAAAAATATGACACTGCGATTGCAATTTCGGTCACTAGACCATCATCGGGCAGATTGAGTTAAGAACTGAATACAAAATAATTATAGATTTGCGCTCACGGGTGGGAAAGGATTATTGCAGGTACCTAAATAGACAAGAGGAACATATTTCAAGAAGGGCTAATCGAGTGAATTTCCCAAATTGGTACAATACAATGTTCTTAAAAAAATCGTTATTGTTTGAATACACTAAATAAAGGAGAAGATATCAAGTAAATCTGGTCGTTCAGCAAGATATCTTTTGCATTATGATTGAGTTTAAAAATTTCTAATGATTCTAAGTAAGTAATTTTTCATCTTCTTAGAGAGGTGGAAGGCACCCTCAATGCAAAGGAGATTTTACTTGCAATGTTTGGAGATATTGGGGGGGCATTTGATAATACCCTACATGTTTCCATATGTAATGCAGCTGAACGAAAAGGGATAGAACCCTCCACTGTGAAGTGGATATCAGCTATGTTGAAAGGGCGAACCGTCACAGCATATCTGGGGGAAGCTGAAGTGACAGTGCTGACGTGCAGGGGATGCCCTCAAGGAGGGGTACTATCACCCTTGCTGTGGAGCCTGGTCATGGATGGTCTTCTGGAGAAGCTTACGGCGGATGGTTTTAACGCCCAGGCATACGCCGACGACATAGTGGTAACTGTAAGAGGCAAGCATGAGGGCTCTATAAGTAGCCGAATGCAACTTGCCCTCAGTATTATCGAAAAGTGGTGCGAGGAAGAGGGGCTCACTGTCAATCCCTCGAAGACAACACTGATTCCTTTCACTAGAAGAAGGAACATCCGCCTAAGAGCTTCGGTCCTAAATGGCCAGACTCTAAACTTCTCTAGTGAATGCAAATATCTAGGTGTTATCCTGGACTGTAAACTCAACTGGAGGAAACATATAGATAGGACTCTTTCCAGAGCCACAGCGGCTATGTGGGCCTGCAAAAGACTCTTTGGACCTGGGGCATGAAACCGAAAATGGTACTGTGGTTATACACTGCGGTAGTACGCCCGATTGTCACCTATGCGTCTTTAGCATGGTGGACAAAAACCGAAGAGGTCACCACACGCAACCGGCTGCAAAAACTGCAAAGGCTGGCCTGCATTGGTGTTACGGGAGCTATGCTTACAGCTCCCACAGCAGCGCTTGAGGTTATACTCGATCTGCCTCCCTTACATATACATGTGAGGAAATGCAGCCTGCTGGAAGCAATGAGAATATCCCTCAACGGGAAGCTCCTACCTGGAAACTGGGTTGGACATATGAGGATGCTGAGTCAACTGGATTCAAAACTCCTGGCAAAACCATCGGATGTTATGCCAACTATCTTCGATTTCGAAACGCCCTTTGAAACGGTCATAGCTGACCGTCCTAGTGCAATAAGTTTCGTTAATCGTTTGGACAAAAAGTCTTCCATATGGTTTACCGATGGATCAAAAACAGAGAGAGGCACTGGCATTGGGGTATATGGACCTAAACTGAGGATCTCTAAATCCCTGGGAAGTGAACCCTCTATTCTACAGACCGAAATAATGGCTGTTTACGTATGCGCTCAGGAGTGCCTCAAAATGAACCTCAAAGGGGCGCATATCTACATTACCACGGACAGCCAGGCCACGCTGAGGTCCCTGGAATCACAAAGCCAGGGATCTCTACTGACATGGGAGTGCCGTAATACCATAAAGCAACTGGCCAAAGGCAATAAAGTGACTCTACTGTGGGCGCCAGGGCACTGTGGTGTTGAAGGAAATGAAAAAGCCGATGAACTTGCAAAAATTGCATCAAGGTTAACACCTGCTGGACCTGAGCCTTTTTGTGGTCTTGGAAAAGACCAATATAAGGCAGCGGTTCAACAATGGGAGTTGGATAATAGGGTAACCCTCTGGAGAAACACTCCTGGACTCACGCAGTCAAAGAAGTTCGTAAAGATTTCACAGACCTACGCCAGAAAGCTCCTGAGGCTGTCACGAGCTGAGCTTCGGGCGATGGTTGGACTGCTGACAGGGCACTGTCGGTACAAGTACCATTTGTACCGTATGGGAAAGTCGGCAGATGATATTTGTAGGCTCTGTGGATCAGAAGCAGAAACAGCTGAACACATGGTATGCAAGTGTCCAGAGTTGGCGGGACTAAGAACCACTCATATGGGGAAACCTGTTCTGGATACCCATGAGGTAATGGCCAAGGCCCCCAAGGATGTTGTCGGATTTATCAACACCATTGACGACCTCCTTGGGTTTCAATGAATGGGTAGGGTAGAGAACAAAAGATCTACATGGTCGCAGTTCCCGGAAGGCTAACCGAGCCATAACGACCCCGGTCCAAATAATAAGTAATTTTGGTTCCTTTCGGTAATTTGCGAATGATTTGAAAATTATCTATTTGTGGAAATGGGTGGTGGTTTTCACGGCAATGATTTGAAAACGTTGAATCCGTTTTATTTTTCAAAAAAGATTGTTGGTGTTCTTTAAATCTTGTCTTGAACGATCGGCCAGTCTGACCTATATATCTTCTCCTTTATTTGGTGTATTCAAACAATAACGATTTTTCTAAGAACATTGTATTGCACCAATTTGGGAAATCCACTCGATTAGCCCTTCTTGAAATATGTTCCTCTTGTCTATTTAGCAGGGCCGGCGGAAGGCTAGTTTAACGCCCGTGCGAAAATTTTTCGCCCCCTCCCTCTCGATTTGATGAAACACATATTTTTAAAATTTTGTAAGTTTTGCAATAACTGTTATGTGGAATCAGTTTACAAAGTTAAAATAAAAATAGTCAAAGAAAAACTAATACGTTACTATATTCTCTTTCATAATCGTGATTCCTGACTGATTTTTGTCTGACATTGCAGTAATTTAAGCAATAGGTTAACCCTTTAAAATTTAAATAAATATCACACTATCTTAAACAACATCAACCAACACAAACAACATACACTTCCACACTGCTGTAACACACAGTAGGTAGCAACTAATTATTTCTTTTTGAATTTGAAAACACTACCCTGATACCGGCTAGACAAAACATAAAATATTTATCAGTAGTCCGGGGAAGTAAGTATATAGAGAGGAAAAATTAAAAAGTAGGGGTTATTATTTTTTTTAAGTAAGTACACTGACCCCTCATCGCTTTCCTAAATTTCTGACCAAATCCCGTGAGAGCTCGAAACACAGCTTGCAAGCACATTTTAAAGCACTAAAATTCGATGATTTTTTGCTTATAACTTTTTCTGATGTACTTGCACAAAAAAATCGTAGAGATCAAATTCACAGTAAATTTTATGCCCTACACGATGACGTAAGTCGACTTCTGAAATGAAAATTTTTTCGACTCAAAATTTTCCAAAAAATGAAAGGTCGTGTTTTAACCGGCAACCATACTGAAAATAACCATATCGAGATCAAAACATAGGGAAACATAGATGGTGTGCTATAAAAAATTTACGTATTTTCAGATTTGGAGAATTCAAAATGGCGGCCGCAAAAATCGAATATATATATTTTTTTTTCAATCACGCTTCCTCTTGAAAACATTAACGATATCGAAACGCGGTTAGTTTCAATCGATAGGGGAGAAGTTGTAGTTTTAGGCATAAAATGAAAAAAAATTTTATAAATTTTTTTACATAACTTTTTTTAAAAATTTATTAAAAAAAAATTTTGTTTGTTGAGTTTTCCTCATTTTTGCATTGAAAAATAAAGTCAATCATTATACTCATACTCGAAATGTATTTGCCGTTAAAAAACGCGTATTTCAAAAAAAAAAATGTTCAAATACAATAATTAGAAGCCGAGATATAGAAGCTCAAAGTTCGCTTCGTACTGTGACCATACTATTAAAAATTAAAAATGCGCGTGTATTAGTGAAGACCCGTTAAGGTGCTCGGCGACAATGGTCTCCCCGCCACTACGCCGAGCAGCTGCCGCGTTCATATTCGGGCGAACGCGGCAAGACTAATGATTTATTTTTGATGCAGCCAGTGACCCAACGTTCTTTTGAATCTGTATTTAATCACCACACAGGTGAAACAATCTAATGCAACAATAAGAATTTGAAAATTTTCAATAGTATGGTCACAGTACGAAGCGAACTTTGAGCTTCTATATCTCGGGTTCTGATTATTGTATTTAAACAATTTTTTTTTTGAAATACGCGTTTTCTAACGGCAAATGCATTTCGAGTATGAGTATAATGATTGACTTCATTTTTCAATGCAAAAATGAGGAAAAACTCAACAAACAAAATTTTTTTCAATAAATTTTTAAAGAAAGTTTGTAAAAAAATTTATAAAATTTTTTTTTATTCTATGCCTAAAACTACAACTTTTCCTCTATCGATTGAAATTAACCGCGTTTCGATATCGTTAATGTTTTCGAGAGGAAGCGTGATTGAAAAAAATATATATATATTCGATTTTTGCGACCGCCATTTTGAATTTTTCAAATCTGAAAATACGTAAATTTTTTATAGCACACCATCTATGTTTCCCTATGTTTTGATCTCGATATGGTTATTTTCAGTATGGTTGCCGGTTAAAACACGACCTTTCGAAACAATTTTCATTTTTTGGAAAATTTTGAGTCGAAAAAATTTTCATTTCAAAAGTCGACTTACGTCATCGTGTAGGGCATAAAATTTACTGTGAATTTGATGTCTACGATTTTTTTGTGCGAGTACATCAGAAAAAGTTATAAGCAAAAAATCATCGAATTTTAGTGCTTCAAAATGTGCTTGCAAGCTGTGTTTCGAGCTCTCACGGGATTTGGTCACAAATTTAGGAATGCGATGAGGGGTCAGTGTACTTACTTAAAAAAAATAATAACCCCTACTTTTTTATTTTTCTCATTGATAGATTTTTTGATCTTACTTCCCCGGACTACACCTGCAAGCGGGTGCGGTGGCGACTTGCGGCGCCTTTCATTGTCAATAAAATAATACCGCCCGTTTGTTCACGCTCGGTAAGGCACATCATAAGCAAATAAACTGATTGATATAGTATGCACTTAATTTATAATGGATAATAAATAATTTTACACATTTTCTTGTGCTCTAGTTTATTATTTATATTTTTTTATATTAGACACTTTTAGTTCTTGCCAGTTTTTTATTAACTATCTCTTGATTTGGCGCTCCTAGATGTTGGCGCCCCGTTCGGGCGCACGGTTCGCACGGGCCTTCCGCCAGCCTTGCTATTTAGGTACCTGCAATAATTCTTTCCCACCCGTAAGCGCAAATCTATATTTATGTATTAATTTCTTAACTCAATCTGCCCGATGATGATCTAGTGACCGAAATTGCAATCGCAGTGTTATATTTTTCAAAATATTTTTGTGATAATAAACGTAGTAAATTCAAATTTAGTTTTTGTTCATCATGAAACATGTATTTTTAGGAAGATTTAAGAAAACTGATTGACCTTTAAAAATCTGTTACATTTTACTTTTCAATTTGGAGCACGAATTTTATTTCTGTGTTATAAAATGTCTCTACAAGTATACTACATTCTTGAAATTTCAAACATATGCATTTTTTTAATTAATTATTCTTTGTGATTTTTGAGCAGATGAAATTAGTAAGTATGGTCACTTTACTTAATTAATATCACAAATTTCTACATTTAGAATTTTTCGCATTCATGATTGAGATTATAACATATATTTTGAATTGTTTATGTCATGTTATTAAATCCTTTTAATTTTTTTGTAATATGATTTCATACTTTTTCGGTGAGGGAATCTATTTTGAAATTGAAGATAAATATCACTTTTTTTGATCTCAGAATCTAACTAAAGTTTAACGCCGGTTCTGAACGGCTAATGGGCTTGAATCTATGTCATTAAACAATAATTATACAGATATTTGAACCAGAAAATTTAATGATACATAAACAACACCCAAGAGCAACATGTGGGATTCGAACGCACGATCCTTGGTACCTATACAGACCATAAACTCCATCCCTGGACTACTGAGAGCTAATGAAAAAGTTTCAACTCATTTAATAATCAAGTAGGATTAAAACTGAGGGTAATTCCTAAAAATTACGTATGGTAAACTTTCTACAGAAAAAAAAGACGAGAGGGAGAGGTGTTGTGGGACATCCTATTGGAACCAAATTCCTTTCACAATACATAAAAAGCAGACACAATGAAATATATAGAAAATTTTTGAGAGTAATATAATGAAAAAGTTTAGAATGATGTATATTAATAATAATAATAATGACTTTTATTCAAAAAAACAAAGCAATTTACATAAATAAATTTTCCAAATAATGAACATTGAACATTCTCGTTTTAATGAAGTTTAGGTTTGGCGCATGTCTTGCTTAAAGCTACTCAACTGAACCAAACGAAAACTATAAAATAATAGTTTTAGATACATTTGTCTGCCATAAACTAAATATAAAAATCATACAACTCTATTTAAATCACTACACTATTATTAAATTATTATAAATATTACACGATTAATTTATTTGAAAAAATTTTTAATAATAAAAACATATTAAATATTTTAAAATATTTCACATTTTATTCGCTTAGTTATTGCGATTGAATAAATGGGTCTTGTAATTTCGTTTAAAACTTGCAGGGCTTGAAGTAAGATAACTTTCAGGTATTAAATTATACTTCTTTAAAGCGTTATATGAAAAGGATCGTGTGAAAATTATATTAGGATTTATACAGGGTGACTTTTTGTAGCAGGACTTTGCTATCTTGTAAAAGACATTTTTTTATGATGAAAATCTTATATAAACCTATAAGCTGAGGAGCTTCGTTTCAGATATACAGGGTGCCAAAGTTTTATATTTTTCTGTTTTTTTTTAAGATTCCTCCTATAATTTTCAAAATAATTGAATGAAATTTGGCAAGCCCATTTCACTTCAATAGCTCAATATTTGGGGCTATTAAGCGTTTCTGAATACTTACAGGATGATACACTTTTGGAGGTCGTACCCAATTCAACCCTCTCGAACTTTTATGCATGCCGCCTCTGCTTCCAATGAATCATCATCAATGTTAATTCTCTCTTTAATTTGGATACTTTTAGTTTTCTTGTATGTTTTTCGAAAACTGCATGGATGTCGAGATAAATGCCAAAAATCAGAAGAAAGTGCCGATTTTTTTTCGGTTCATTCAATATGGCGGCGGGCAAAGATCGAGAAAAATTGTGCATTTTGCATTTCAAATACCTACTAACTAACCATCCTAGACACCATATCAAAAAAAAGACAGTTTGTAAGGTAATCCTCCTCTATTCACTGGACTAAATTGGGTAAGACCCCAAAAGAGTATCACCCTGTAGGTATTCAAAAATGCTTGATAGCCACAATTATTGAGTTATTGAAGTGTAAAATGTTAATCAAATTTCAATTGCTCAGTAATTTTTTGTCATTAACTAATAAATGTCAAATAAAGTGTGTTCAAGAAATAAAGTTTCATCACAAGACAATTTCTTTTGCATTTATCTGGACTTCCATGCAGAAAAACATACAAGAGAGCAAAAAGAATCCAAAATAAAGAGAGAATTTGAATTGATGTTTCATTGGAAGCAGAGGCGGCACGCATAAAAGTTCAAGAGGTTTGAATTGGGTACGATACCCAAAAGTGTATCACCCTGTAGGTATTCAAAAATGCTTAATAGCCCCAAATATTGAGTTGTTGAAGTGAAATAAGTGTGCCAAATTTCATTCAATTATTTTGAAAATTATAGGCGGAAACTTGGAAAAAAACAGACAAATATAAAACTTTGGCATCCTGTACATCAGAAGCTCCTAAGCATATATGTTTATATAAGATTTTCATCACAAAACATGTCTTTCACAAGATGTTAAAGTCCTGCTACAAAAAACTGACTCACCCTGTATATTACTTCGAGAGTAAATGGAACCCATTTTAAACACAAAAATATTATATAGTTTTCCACTAACATATTTGTCAAATCATGAAAAATATACAAGTTGACCATGTTCAATTTAATATACAACATAAAGTGAACAAGGAAAATTCTTCAATAATTTAAAAAATTATCAAACAACTTTCCAAACAACTTTATATGTATTCCGCGATGAGAATTCTACATTCATAATTCAACGGTGAATTATAGAAATCGTGAAGTCCCCCCGAGTCAAATAAGCTTCAATGATGAAATAAAATAAGATCGAAACAGCTGTATGCAGTTTTTGAATAAGGGCGATTTGTCTCTGAAACTAAAAATGTTACGCATTCTATATTTCAAAGTCTGAATTGAATGTGTGAAATTCATAGATTGAATAATTTGCAAAATATGAATCCAACTTTTGATTAACAAAGCTCCGTTCATGTTCTGAAATTCTGACCTACCAACATAAAACCTATCACAACTACAACATTTAATTTCATTATTAAATGTGGTAGTTGTGATAGGTTTTATACTGGTAGAACTTTGAGAAGCTTTTGAACCAGGATTTCAGGACATAAACTGAACTATGTTAATCAAAATTCGGATTCATACGGAAATGAAACTAATTTTTTTAGAAGAGCTAGAGAATAATGAATATAAATTTGGGCCACCAATTGAATAGTCAGATTGAAAAAACTCGAAAAATCACTTCCCACTTCACTGTTTACTTTTATTTTCGGGGAAGATGGGATTAAAACGATGAGAGTTGATGTGTGACACCAGGTTGGAACGAAGTTCCTTTCTCTGTATGTAAAACAGCAGGTGGAGTAGTGGCATAAATTAACAATTTTTGAAATTAATTAAATGAAGAAAAATAATAAGTGAAGACAAGGTGATAAAAGTAAAATTAATAGGATTTTTTCTTAAGATATGAAAATAAACATTTTGTTGTTTGTGGTAACTGAAGTAGGGCACATATTTTTGCCATTGAATTTTATCTAAGTGTCTCAGTGTCTTGAGAAAACAGCATCGATAATAATGGTATATTATCCTGTATATTTTGCTGGAATATTGTTTAATTCTGTAATTAAATTAATCCAGAAAAGATTTTAACATTGGCTTTGAGTTTATATCAGAAAAGTTCATGTTGGAATCGCTACATTTTTGTACGAATATAAATTTAAACTGTTAAGAAATTTATAGCATAAGAAATCAGATTCTGTACAGGATATGCCAGAAACTAACGCCAGAGATCAGGAGGTTTGTCTTTATCAAATTCTATTAGTCTAAAACGGATATAAAAACACTTTACTGTTCACCGTTATTTTCGGGAAAATGGGACTAAAAAGACGAGAGCTGCCGTATGACACCAGGTTGGAAAGAAGTTCCTTTCTCTATATGTTAAATAGCAGGTGTAGTGGCATAAATTAAAAACTTTTGAAATTAATTAAATGAAGAAAAATAATAAGTGAAGACAAGGTAATGAAAGTAAAATTAATAAATTTTTTTTTAAGATATGAAAATAAACATTTTGTGGTTTGTGGTAACTGAAGTAGGTCACATATTTTTGCCATTGAATTTTATCTAAGTGTCTCAGTGTCTTGAGAGAACAGCATCGATATTGGTATATTATCTTGTATATTTTGCTGGATTATTGTTTAATTTTGTAATTAAATTAAACCAGAAGAGATTTTAACATTGGCTTTGAGTTTATATCAGAAAAGTTCATGTTGGAATCGCTACATTTTTGTACGAACATAAATTTAAACCATTAAGAAATTTATAGCATAAGAAATCAGATTCTGTACAGAATTTCCCAGAAACTAACGGCAGAGATCAGGAGGTTTCTCTTTATCAAATTCCATTTGTCTAAAACGTATATAAAAACACTCTACTGTTCACCGTTATTTTCGGGAAAATGGGACTAAAAAGACGAGAGCTGTCGTATGACACCAGGTTGGAAAGAAGTTCCTTTCTCTATATGTTAAATAGCAGGTGTAGTGGCATAAATTAGAAATTTTTGAAATTAATTAAATGAAGAAAAATAATAAGTGAAGATAAGGTAATGAAAGTAAAATTAATAACTTTTTTTTTAAGATATGAAAATAAACATTTTGTGGTTTGTGGTAACTGAAGTAGGGTACATATTTTCACCATTCAATTATATCTGAGTTTCTCAATGTCTTGAGAAAACAGCATCGATGTTGGTATTGTATCTTGTATATTCTGCTGGATTATTGTTAAATTATGTAATTAAATCAATTAGAAGAGATTGTAAAACTGGCTTTGAGTTTATATCAGAAAAGTTCATGTTGAAATCGCTACATTTTTGTACGAACATAAATTTAAACTATTAAGGAATTTATAGCATAAGAAATCAGATTCTGTACAGGATTTCCCAGAAAATTAACGTCAGAGATCAGGAGGTTTGTCTTTATCAAATTCTACGTGGATGCTAAGTTTCATCAGTGTATTAGCTACTGTATACATTGAGATAAATTCTTTGACTTCGATAAATATTTATGTATATGGGAAAAACAATATCTTCAACTCTTGGAAATGTGATTCAATAATTGAAATTGCGATTATTCCTAATATCCACATCTGTATGGCAAAATTCGAAAATTTCAAACCAATAAACTCCCAGGAGAGAACTTGGATATATGAGTTCTGACAAAAATCAATAAGTTTGTATTGAGGTGAAAAAGGTTACTGTATATTGAGAAAACATGGACAATTAATGTATTATAAAGCTACAGTTCCACTTGAGGAACAATGAGAAACATTGTGGAACATTTTTGTTGCTGTTGCGTGTTTCCGAAAATGTTCCTAAATGTTCCTTAAAATTTCTTTATATTTCGGCAACAAATGTTGTCTGTTTCTACTTGTCACTTCTCAAGCTACGTTTCCACCGGAGGAACATTTTTGTTACTGTAGTGTACCTATGATCACCTACGGAGCAGTAGTGTGACATGGCAGAACCGAACTCACCACAGCAAAGAAAACCTTGGAGAAAGTGCAAAGTCTAGCATGTCTTTGTATAACAGGAGCAATGAGATCGACTCCAACAGCAGCACTAGAGGTAGTTCTGGACCTCACTCCTCTCCACATCATGGTGAGGAGAACTACTTGGGAAGCAAACCTCAGGTTGGCTAAAGTTGGACTCAAATTACCAGGAAATTTAGTTTCAGGGAATTATTTCGAACGGAACTAAATACCAAGAAGGAATGGAGCATATAATCCATTCGAGCACTGGAGAAGAATACCATAATATGGTATACGGACGGGTCTAAAACTCCCGAAGGAACTGGAGCAGGAGTCGTTGGGCCTCGTACCAAATACTCAGAACCTATGGACCAGTTCTCCAGTATTTTTCAAGCGGAAATTCACGCCATAGAAAGGTGCATTCAGTTCAACCTCGATAGGAAATACCGGAACAAGGAAATTGCGATCCTCTCCGATAGCCAAGCAGCCATCATAGCGTTGAGCTCTTATAACATCAACTCAAAGATGGTTTGTGAATGCCTAGACAAACTAAACAATCTGGACAAGAATAACAAGGTGATCCTCCTCTGGGTGCCGGGGCACGTAGGAGTGAAGGGTAATGAACAAGCAGATACCCTGGCACGAAAGGGTGAGTCAACGCCACTAATCGGGCCAGAGCCTTTCTGCGGACTTGGAAAATCTTACTTCCAAAAAGAACTCAATAAAGCTGAAGAAGCAATGAGAGCAGCATACTGGCAAATACTTCCAGGACTGAGGCAGGCCAAAGATCTCCTCGGAAAGTTCAACCGAGCAAGATCGAAGACACTGATTAACCTCAGCAAAACTAGTCTAAAGACAATCACAGGATTTCTTACGGGGCATTGCAGACTCAAAGAACACCTGAGGAAGCTAGGTTTAGAGGGGGACAGCACCTGCAGATTCTGCAAGGAACGTCCAGAAACACCCCACCATATACTGATGGAGTGCTATGCTGTGCACCATGAAAGACTGAACACACTGGGATCATACCAGCTGACTGTAGAAGAAATACCACGAATAGACCCCCTTAAAATCCTCAAATTCCTGAAGGTATTGAGGCTTGAGGGGCTGCTGTAAAACGAGAACACATCGAGAAACAGAAGAAGATGGGGCACAATAGATCTAATAAGGTCGCAGCGCATCGGTCACCATCCACACCTACCATTACCAATACCAATACTGTTTCGTGTTTCCGTAAATGTTCCTTGAAATTTCTTTAGTTTTCGGCAACAAAAGTTGACTGTTCCTACTTGTCGCCGGTTTTTATTTTGAGCGGTAAACTTCAAAAGAAAATAGGAAACATTTGTGAAAAAATCCGTGTTGCTATCGCAGTAGAAACGTATCGAGAACGCAACTAGTAAACATTCGTGTCGCAGATTTTCAGTGTGCAGTGAAATATTATTCGAAAACGAATAAATAAATAGCTACGTTTCCACCGGAGGAACATGGAGGAACATTTTTGTTGCTGTTGCTTGTTTCTTCAACAAATGTTGATTGTTTCTACTAATCAATATGCAACTATTGACAATTTTAGTTGCTTCAGTGGAAACAAGAAGTTTAGGTATGTTGCCATAAGTTTCTACTTTTAACAACAAAGAGAAAAATTCTGCAACAAAATATTCCTCATCTCAATAATTATTAGAATAATATTAACTGTACTAATCACGCTTAGCTAAATTTATATCAACTTTATTTTTAATTTGACACTGGTAAAATTAAGGTTAAATCTTCAAAACAAAGTTACTTTCACAATATATTATGTGTTGAATAGCATACATATTAAAATAAATTAAAGCTTGAGAGTAACTGAATAATAAAAATTCAGAAATATTAACATTTAAATATTACTCCCAGAGCAAATGAAAACTATTTACAAAATGATATTTTCTAATCATTTCATATCAGATATTTATATACTTGAAAAAAGAATTATTACATAGTTTTCATTTCACATATTATACATCTCTGAAACTAAACATACCCATATTTTCCACATTTAATTTTTCAGTCTGAATTGAATGTGTGATTTTCATAGATTAAATAGTTCTCGTAATATTAATCCATCTTTTGATAACAAAGGTCCGTTAACCCTTTCAATGCGGCGTTAAATAATAGAGTGTTGCCCTATGCGGAAATATTTTTTGAGGTGAAAATAAAAAACTTTTAGTTTGCTGATTTAAATGCTTTTATAGAAACGTAGTACAACTAATTTTGTTCATATTTTTTGCAAGACGCGCCATTTTATCAAAAATTTTTATCAAAATTGCGGAGGTCGCACTTGCGCGTCTTTGTAAAGTTTTGAAAATTCAGAAACATAACTTTTGTTTAATTAATACAAAACAAAAATACAAAATAAAGAGAATTAACTTTAATTTTCACCTAAAATTCAAGAAAAAAGTAGTAGAGAAATACTAAAACGAAGATATATATTAGTTGTGGTGATATTCTTCGAAGCAATCTCCTAGACAAAGACCGGGCTGTTGTGGACATGCTTGGCAGTGATATATAGTATCTTTCCGCTTTTTTTTCTGTGTGCAAGTACGACATTTTTTTCTAAGTATTTTGTTATTTTCGTTTCAAATTTCTATTATTTGGGGTAAATGTTGCAAGTCCAATTCTGGTTTCATTCCTCGTAGATGTTTCGGTAACATATTCTCTAGCACTTTTAGACGAAACTGATAAAAAGATAATTTCCTACCTGAATACTCATTAAAAAGTACATAAGCATTTTGAAGGTATAACTGAATAATATGGATACCTATTTTCTTATACCACCTCAAGGTTTTACGTGTCGTAGGATAATAAGCCGTCATCTGGTCTGGGTTATCTATCCCTCCCATATATTTGTTATATTGAACAACAGTCAATGGTTTTTCTACTTCTGCCTCTCTTCTGCTTTTATTGTTTCCATTGTGTTCTTGAATTCGGTTGATATATACAGAATATCATTCTTGTCTCACCATTTACCCACCATAACATTTTCGAAGTATATAGCTTTAGATTAATTTTTTTTTAATTTTGAATTGACGACTTCAGGTGGATTGCACCTCTCTTTACACCTGAAGGGCCAGGTTCACTGATATCAGCCATTATAACAAAAATTAATAAATCACCAACTGTCTGAACAAGCTTCAAATCACAAATATATAGGTTATAGCTTAAAAATCCTATAATACGAACTTGTGGGAACCACCGAAAAACGGCTGCCAAATATCAACAAAATACATATTTCTGTATGTGCGGAACATGTTTCTCACACTTCTGAAAACTGCGGCATTCTCAAAATGTGCATTCAAAAATCATCAATCGAGGCCGCGCTAGTGCGTCGTACGCATTTTCGAAAAAACCGAATGGACGCACTAGCGCGTCCTCCGCATTGAAAGGGTTAATGTTCTAAAATTCTGGTCTAAAAGCTTCCGAAAGTTCTGCCAATATAAAACCAATCCAACTACCATATTTAATTTTATACCCTCCTGATTGGTGGTTGTGATAGATTTTATATTGGTAGAACATCCAGAACATAAACGGAGCTTTGTTAATCAAAAGTCGTATTCATATTATGCAAACCATTTAATCTATGAAAATCATACATTCAATTCAGACTTTAATATTAAATGCAGAAAATAAGGAAATATAAATTTCCTAGAATTGCTACAAATTAATGAATATAAACATTCAGGCCTTATATTGAATAGCCAGATTGACCATACTTTCAAGCCGTTTTCTTAATATTTTCAAAATCGCAGAACTACCTGACTAGCATTTTAATATGGAATTCACTCCCTAACTGATTTGAATACATCACTGTTTTTACTCTTTCTACCTAATTTGCTATATTATGCAACTTTGTTGTTATTGAATGTATTCGGAAATAGTTATCATTTTGCACTTGGCATCCGAAGAAGGTGAAGTCATATTTTATTATCGAAATTATCGAAATAAGTTCCGCCCATAATAGTCAATTACTCCTTGTAAACGAACAAATTGATTTTCAGGTATCACCTTTGCTTTTGTCTGTTTTATAAATTACGATGCAATACTCTCCTGTTGTCAGTCTTGATAATGAGTTCATAGCTCGAAACATGTCGACTTTTTATTACTGCTAAGTACAGTATCTAAAGATTTTTTATATTGTGAAACATAAGCCAAGTGTTTTTATTTTAAAGTTTATACTTTATTCTTTATGATGTTTCACCAAATGATGTGCGAGAATTCAATCTCAGTTATATATATATATATATATATATATATATATATATATATATATATATATATATATATATATATATATATATATATATATATATATATAGACATCAGAAAGAATAACTCCGGTCGTGATACATCAAATAGGATAATGGGTTAAACGGATGAATTAAAGGCTGATAAAAGTGTACTTCTTATATTCTTTGTCAACGTTTCGGCTTCTATTTAAGCCTTCATCAGGACTCTACCTTTGATACAAAGGTTATGAGAACTGTAGATAATATAATAATCGTCGATTGGTATAGGAAACCAATGAGTTCTGGCAGATATTTGAACTATCTATCGAGTCATCCATTAAGACAAAAGATTAATTTAATTTTAGGTATGAAAGAGAGGGTTTCTAGGATTTCGCATAGATCACTGTTTGCTGGTAATATAAAAAAATTATATCAGTTATTATTCGATAATGGCTATCCACGTATTTTGCTCAATAAACTTTCATATTATACAGCACAACGTCCTCAAATGGTGAACGTTATGAGGCCTGACAATGTTACGGGTATTGGTGAACTCATTGGAAGGAAATATGCATCAATTCCTTCAATTCCTGATGTTACAAAGCAATTGGTTATGTTACTGAAGGGTGATGATCTTAGATTTGCAATTAAGAATCAATTTAGTGTTAAATTGTTGTTCTCATCAGTGAAAGACAGAATCGATAAAGATAAACTTAGTGGTGTGGTGTATAGCATTCCTTGTCATGTATGTGAATTATCATAGATTGGTCAGACGTCTCAGCAATAAAAAAAAAGAGAATTAGCCAACACAAGAGTAATATAAAGAACCCAAAGAAGGTGTGTGCACTAGCTGAACATTGCAGAGCTACAGACCATAACATGGACTATGGTTCTGCAAAAATTTTGGAATTTGAGAATAATTTGGATAAGAGATCATTTTTGGAGATGTATCATATAAAACGTTGCCCGGATTCAATGAATTCGAGGAAAGATATAGATAACATTAGTAATATTTATTCCTTTTTAATAGCGTATGACGTCACTAATAGCAATGAGAGTTCTGTTGATTGATTATTAAGGTCAGGATAGAAAGAAGAAGAACATTTTGTGTCACTTTATTTTATTTTTGATTTTATAACTTAGGTTGTCAACTTGTTGTTGAGCATTCTGTGATTGCTGTCATTCTCTTGGTACCACGATGTTGTGCTGTTAGAATTTCGTAATATTTCTAAAAAATCACGTTTAACTTATTTTAAATGATTTCATATAATTTAGTACAGTTTGATAATTTTATGGTTTGTCACATTAGTTTTGTGTTTTGTCCGTTGTGGAAGATGTTAGCTTATTTTATAACCTCAAACATTCGGTGAGTCCTGTGTGTTTGAGACCGCTCGTTTGCTATTGATTGAACTAATTGTAGAAAATTTTGTAGAGTCCTGATGAAGTCCTTAAATAGAAGCCGAAACGTTGACAAAGAATATAAGAAGTACACTTTTATCAGCCTTTAATTCGTTCGTTTATCCCATTATCCTATTTGATGTATATATATATATATATATATATATATATATATATATATATATATATATATATATATATATATATATATATATATATATATATATATATATATATATATATATATATATATATATATATATATATATATATATATATATATATATAGTTACAGTTTATATACCCAAACTTAAGAACAGTTGATTATCACTTCACGATACATTAAAATAAAATAAAAATTACCTTAACGAAGATCTTTCTGAGGACTAATGCCCGATTTCACCAACTAATTTCTAAAGTTAGGCAATACTTAAATCGGATTTAGGAATTCGTAAGTGCAATTTGCGTTTCACCATGCGTTAAGTAATGCCTAAGGACGATAGGAAATACCTAACGTTAGGATAGCTTTTTAAGAAATGCTTCACCTCAAATTGTTCAGTTGTCAAATGCACATCAAATTTCGAGTTATTTCCATAGAAATATAATAAAATTATTATATTTCTATCATTTTTTCCCTTCCTCTTACTATCCTTTGTCAAATTCACAGTCTAGTATTGAACAGTGGTACCATTTATATGTACAAAACTTCCCCAATCAAGTTTTTAACAAGGTATTTCTTAACTAAGGATTTCTTAGATTAGTGAAATCCGATTTAGGCAAGTATCGGATTTAGGTATTTCCTATCTTAGGAATTACTTAGTTAGTAACTTCCGAACATTTTGTTGGTGAAATCGGGCATAATTTCACCCTCCTTCACGATGGTATGAAGAGGGGGCGGCAAGAACCCAAGGGCCTAGGAGCGCATCAAATCTAAATACGGCCCTGCGCGTGAGTGTTACTGTTCCACATTTTTAGGTGTAGTGTAACGTGCTATAGTAACTAATACGTTACTATTCCACATTTCTGAGCCTAGCTTCCATTCAGCAAGTGACTGATCGAGTATAACGTGCGTTTCATTATAAAATTCCTCTCAAAAACGAGAAGTTGAACATTTTGATGCAATTTGAAATACCTTGTCATTATATTTCTAATACGAAAACAATCCCTATAGACAGGGCCGGATTAACCCTGTCCGGGCCACTAGGCAACAACCCTGTCTGGGCCACAGGTCTTTTAAAGTTGATAAAGGGATGTAAGTAACTTCCAGAAGATCGACTGCAGGTATCCTGTTACTTCAAAGTCTTATGTGATATTACAGCAACATGGTTACTTTGACTTGATGCTGCAGCATCACCTTACCTAACTCATTAGCTTTATTGAAATGGTCTTAATGAATAGGTTATAGATAAGTGATGAATGATGATCCAGGTTGCATGATGGGTTAGGAAAGAGAAATGAGACGGGACGCGGTTATTTTCAATTTGATCTTGTTAAACGCAATAAAATACATCAAACGGAAGAAAACAGTTTTGTGAAGTACAAATTGGAAAAAGTCAACTTCCAAGATATTTATTGTTTTTGTACAGAGTGGTCCAAATTGGACACTTTTGATAGGAAACACCAATTTCTAGAGGAGTTAGAGAAAAACTAGCCTACATGCTACGAGATCGATTTTTGTGAGAAAATGAATGTCGAAAACCGCACATTGATATCTTGACTTGTTCGAAAGATACAAGGTTTTCAATATTGTGCATTTCTGACCCAACCCCGTAACTCGTTTATTTTTGAATATTTCTTGTTTCTGTGAAAATATTCTTCAGGCACTTTTTTGAAAGGAATCCAATGGTGTTCCTAGTTTTTTATTAAAAAATATGGTTTTGAAGCCATAACATAAACTTGTAATTTTTCTTATGGACCACCCTATATTTTTTTACATATTCGTGTTTGAAATAAAAGTCTCTTTTCAAATATATATAAAAGTTGCTACTTCTCTTTGAAAACTTTCATTTTGTGGCTGTTTTCGAATTATTTTAAATGAATTTTCAAAATCTGGGTAGCCATGCCTAAATACGAAACAAAATAGTTCTACATAACAGCTGTTAAAAAGAATAATTAGTGCCTAATTTGTAATAACGCATAAATTTAATCAAAAAATAGAATAACAAGAACAACAATATTTCTAAACTATTTACAGCATGTGTTCGAATTGAGCACCATTTAAATCAAATCATAATTGACTTCGCTTCCTAACATTATTGACAGCATTAATCAATTCTATCGCAGGTATTGAACGAAAGGCATGTCGCACTGCTGCTTCCAACGCTTCTCGGGAATCAGGATGGCATTTATATGTGAGGTCCTTTATTATTTCGCAGAGATAAAAATCCATGGTTACCAAGCCAATTATTGTCCGTAAATATTTCATTTAAAAACGACGTTATGATGTGTGCGTTATGACACGGTGCCCCGTCTTGTTGGAAGTATAAGTCTCCAATTTGTTGTAATGGCAAATCATCCATTATTGGTTTAACAAATTCCCGCAATATTTCTAAATATCGCGCTGCCGTAAGGTTACTCTCATAGATATAGGGACCGATAAACCTTCCTCTAAAAATACCGACCCAAACATTGAAACTGTTTCGGCCTTGATTTTGTGTCTCCACTATAATATGTGGATTTTCCAAAGTCCAATTGTAGGAATTGTATCTATTAAAAATACCAGAGCTGCTAACGCATGCTTTATCAGTCCATATGATATTCTGTCCAAAGTTTGGGTTTTCAGCACATTTTCCTAAATACCATTGGCAAAATTCGAGCCGGAATTGTAGGTCATTTGGTAGTGAACTTTTTTTACTCTATACGGTTTGAATTTATTTTTTTTAGAATTCGCATTGTTGTAGTCTTTGGAATACCTGTATTCAACTGCATTTTGCGAAGTGAAATATTGAGTTGGTTTTGTATTTCCCCCAAAACCGTTATTTCTTCTAACTCTCTATCTCTATTCCTGGCTTCGTAAACTTTTGTCCTTGGCTTTGAAAAAGTACCGTAATTAACTAGGTTTTGCTGCAATCTAGTGAACATATCCCGAAATGGTTGTTTCCTTTCAGGATGTCGGTCAAAGTAAAGATTGCTGGCAGCCTGAACATCTTCATGTGATTCCCAATAACACTTTAGCATATCATATTTTTCGTAATTTTCATATATTTTGAATTAACAGGCAGATAAGTATTCTAGTAAGTTCAAAACTCAGTTCAAAGAAGCACACTGAACTTGTGAAGTAAACTGCATTTAATAATAATTGTTTAACAGTACGCATAGACTCTAGTTGCTGAGGTAATTTGTTTCATATTCAGGCATGGCAACCCAGATTTTAAAAATTCATCTAAAATAATTCGAAAACAGCCACAAAATGAAAGTTTTCAAAAAGAAGTAGCAACTATTATATATATTTGGAAAGAGAATTTTATTTCAAACACGAATATGTAAAAAAATATAGGGTGGTCCATAAGAAAAAATACAAGTTTATGTTATAGCTTCAAAATCATATTTTTTTAATAAAAAACTAGGAACACTATCGGATTCCTTTCAAAAAAGTGGCTGGAGAATGTTTTCACAGAAACAAGAAATATTCAAAAATAAACAAGTTACGGGGTTGGGTCAGAAATGCAAAAAATTGAAAAACACCTTGTATCTTTCGAACAAGTCAAGATATCAATGTGCGGTTTTCGGCATTCATTTTCTCACGAAAATCGACCTCGTAGAATGAAGGCTAGTTTTTCTCTAACTCCTTTAGAAATAGGTGATTCCTATCAAAAGTGTCCAATTTGGACCACTCTGTACAGTACAGTAAGTTTAATATTAACTTTTCTAACTGTTTTAGAAACAAAAACGTTTAAAACATCTTGGAAGTTGACCCTATTTAATATATCATTTTCAATGGCCATTATCGACAATTAATTCAAACTGTTTGAGATATTGTTGAACGAAGATACTTTATTAGTTTCACTACTCGACACTAGATGGTTCTGTATGTATGAAGTATTTCATCAATTGACAACGTGCGTTGAAAGAAAGCAATAATATTGTTGAGGAATTTCATACAAATTTTCAAATATAATTTTCATTCCATGAAATTTTTTTTTCTTTATGCGTGCACGGGCCCCTAGTCGATGCGGGGCCCCTAGGCAGTTGCCTACTCTGCCTAATGCTTAATCCGGCCCTGCCTATAGTTATAACTGACATAACAAATTCACACAGGGGTGAAAGATTGAACTAAATATTACCATATTGAGAGTTCTTACTAATTTAACGTTGGAGATTTTCCAGGTCACTTATTGACTGGGATTTGTGTATAATAAACAACATAATAAGCAATCCGACGTCTCCAAGCTGGCGCCGTCGACGGAGATCCGATATGTAATTTTTTATTTCAATTTGCAGGGGCATCATTAGCTAATTGGATCAAATTCATTTAGTTCGTTTCCGTTGATGTGAATGCATTCATTTTCAGAATTCAATGTAGGTTTGCAAATTTAATGAAAATTTTTGGAATACGAACGAATCATTTCAAGTGGATTATTCTGAATGAATGAAGCATTGATCATCCACCATTGCGACTTTTTCTGCCGAATTAGGTACGATATTATCAACGAATAGAAATGAAACTGTCTACATAAATTTGGAAATGCAATTAGAACGTTTTTTGTGTCCTCAGGGCGAAATTTCATTACAGAAAAAATATACCATTCTGCAGTTATCAAAGAGTAATGAAATAAAAACATATTTTTTTTTGCAGGAACTTTCACACTAATAAACCCATTAATAAAATATTTCATATGGAATATATATATATATATATATATATATATATATATATATATATATATATATATATATATATATATATATATATATATATATATATATATATATATATATATATATATATATATATATATATACAGGGTTGCGATAAAGTATGGAACCAAGTAAATATGTTTCGAACGAAAAGGAGAATATTTATGAAATTTTGCAGGTAAGTCCAATGGCGCAAAATGCATCTGATGTATGATTTTTTGTTGATAATATACTTCCGGTTGTACCGGAAATAGACCCTAAGTCGCTTATTTCAAATGGGATACCCTATATATCATTACATTTTTGGATTCTACTTAACATTTTAGGCAGATTCTATGCATCATGTCCTATTTATGTCGAAAACGACGATTGCAAGCCCTGATATAATTATCAGTTGTTCCTATAAGTAAGCTTTTTTTACTTACTTTGGTTAAATTCCTTGTTGAAAATGACCGACTTAAATAGATTTTGTATAATATTTGGATAACTAGTCATACAGGGTTTGCAAAAAATAAGATCTAAAATGAGATTGAGAAAACTGACAAAAATCAATTCAACTTACTTTGAGTTTTTTAAATTACCGTTAAAAAACGTTCAGATAAACAAATTGATGTTGTGTGTATGCATATGTAGTAAGTAATAAACGAGTA
>JARQZK010002207.1:535000-540000 GCA_030704885.1 Cynegetis impunctata | reverse complement strand
CTATTTTTTTATGAAGTTGCGTTAAAAAATACATACTCTAAATTTTCACCCTTCTATCAACAACCCATATTTTTTAATAGCCATTTTAATAATTTAAACAACGTTTGCCGGGTCAGATAGATTGATAGATATAGGTAGATAGATAGATAGAATGATAGATAAATAGATAGATATATATATATATATATATATAGATATATATATATAGATATATAGATATATATATATATATATATATATATATATATATATATATATATATATATATATATATATATATATATATATATATATAGATATAGATATATAGATATATAGATATATAGATAGATAGATAGATAGATAGATAGATAGATAGAAAGATAACTATCTAGATAGATAGATAGAGATACATCGGCAGATAGATGAATAGATAGGAAGATAGATAGATAAAAATAATTTATAAGGCAGAACAACGTTTGCCGGGTCTACTATCTATCTATAGTTAATGCGGCTCCATCGTATTTATAATAGATTCGCGAAAATATAAATCCGCTAATCCCAATGCGTGCTAATGAGTGCAGCTTCTGCAGATTTAGTTAGAGGGTTGAAGTTTGGTACGTACATTCAGATTATGTTGACTTAAAATCCTTTTCTGGTTTTAATTTTTTTTCTTAAACTCGCTGCATTTCGTGGTGACGTTCCATTCGAATTGCATCTGCGATCAGTACGCGATGCACTTCGCGAATTTTTTTTCCCAATACGGGGTGACATTTTGTACGTAGATTATATTGATGTTGAGATACGTTCCTTCGTTGGTTTCAAATTTTGTTTTCAACCACGATCCATTTTACAATTTTTTTTTAAAAAATGAATATTTTTTTTAAAATTCGGTTTACTATTTAAGCGTGATTTTTTTAAATATAATTAAATCCGTTAGAATCGCATCTCGACGCGATGCATTTCGCGCGAAAAATACGACCTGAGTGATGGAGCTCTGCTGATCACGCCTTTTTTTAAATTGAATGGAAACAAAACCTTATTAGGCACATCATAATAATTAGGAACCATTTATTGATGACTTGATAGCCTTGTCCGTTGGGCACTTTGGTTTTCTGTGCATTGTAGACTGCATACTGCAACA
Organism: Cynegetis impunctata; assembly: GCA_030704885.1. Taxonomy (NCBI): domain Eukaryota; kingdom Metazoa; phylum Arthropoda; class Insecta; order Coleoptera; family Coccinellidae; genus Cynegetis; species Cynegetis impunctata. Next base: position 538,877 of record JARQZK010002207.1, on the reverse strand, counting down.
TTTTATAAAGTGTTGAAAACATGCTAGTGGCATGCGTTACCTACATCCAGTGGCGCACCCAGGGGGGGGGAGCCATGGGGCTGCATGGCTCTAATTTTTTCACCATCATTAAAATGCCCTTCAGCCGCTTTTCGATAGACTTCCATGCTAGTTGTTATTCGTGCGGTGGTTATTATGCGTTGTTGCGGCATTTTGTTGAAATAAACACACACACATAAAAAGTTTACTTAGAGTAAATCAATACGGGGACAAAAGTAACATGTTACTTATGTACCCATAGGGCTGCGTTACTTTTGTACCCTACAGCATTTTTGTTAGAACATGAAAGATAACCTTGAAACGGAACATGCTAGACGAAAACGAATTTAAGCACTGTAAAATCAATCTAATCGAGTATCAATATGCAAATATTCAGATTAATATCATCCCTTCAATACTACATAAACATTAAATAAGTAAACGTCAAAAAATTTACTTTTGATTAGTGAAATCACGTAGCGTCCTCTCACACGATCTAACAGTGCGTGGCGCGAGCGGCGATTGAATGCAACTGAAGGTGGCTGCACTGGCTATCACCTGACAGCAGCTAAGTGGTGTTTTGAAAATTTTTTAAACCTACAGAGCATTTGTTACTTTCGACCTGCCGTTACTTTTGTACCCGGTCTCCCCTAATAATTGTAAAATGAGCTCATCTACTACTATAAAATTAGCCCACTGGTCACTATCAGTCAACCATAATATCTATTGTGATTTACCGGATACGGGATGTGCGTTTTCTATTTGAAATTAAGGAGGTAAATTTTGATTCAACCCCCCCTCCCCGAAACTCAATCCTGGGTGCGCCCTTGCCTACATCAGTTGAAAAAATAAATAATTCACAAACATTCCTGCAAAATTCTTCTATATAACTTTCATTCTGACTGCAATACAATTTACATTTTGTTCAAAACATCTATTTATTATCGCATAGTAAATCTGCTTACAATCAATTTTATACGGACCAAAGTCGACTTAGACGATGACATTGTATGCGTGAAAACGTTATCACATGATCGCATTCCAATCTTTCCATGATACATCGTCCATTTTGAAATTGTTCTAATAGCTCCGACTTAAACCTCGCCTTTGGCTATGCGTACGACCAATAATTCCGTTTCCAGAAATTTCAACATTGATCACTTCATAAACAATTTCTTATCACTTATTTTCAGCGAACATGCGAAAACGTCAGCATTCTCGATCTAATACCCTCATGATAGATTATTTTTGAAGAATACACTATCGATGATAACTGTGCGTTTATATCAAGAAGACTTTTTTTATAAATAAGGTTTTTTTTAATCTTGTAAACACAGCGTGATTGGACTCGACAGACGTAAACGTTTTCAGGGATGCGCATTTCATCATTTAATCATTTAAGGACTGTTTGTTTAAATTTCGGAAAAGTATACATACATATCTATATATATATATATATATATATATATATATATATATATATATATATATATATATATATATATATATATATATATATATATATATAATATATATATAAATATATATAAATAAATATAGAAATATATATATATATATATATATATATATATATATACAGTCACTACGATTGATAATTCATTTGAAAAATTAATGATTAATCACATCAACCCCTCCAGACTATGTTAGGACTTTCGACGCCGGCACCACACACGATGGAAACACTAGACAGTCTGTTTCACTCTCCAGTGAGCTCATTAGTAGTATATCTGAATATATATATATATATATATATATTATATATATATATATATATATATATATATATATAATATATATATATATATATATATAAATATATATATATATATGTATATATATATATATATACATATATAACTATATATATATATATATATATATATATATATATATATATATATATATATATGGAATTGTTTTCCCACGTGCTCAGTGCCTGATCTAGCTAATTAGCTAATATTTAACGGCTTTACAATGTCATAAGCATGTCATTCCAGAGCATACGCTTTTAATTTTGCCCTCCCTCATTTTTGCGTGCTCTAGACTTTTGCTCAGCTTGACCCTCCTCCCTTAGATTGGGCACTGCCTGTGCTGTATTTTCACAAACTTTGCTCTTATTTGCAAGAACATGCGTCGGTGAATGAAAAAAGATTTTATTAACTTTTCGAAACTTATGAGAAAGCAAACGTAGTTTGAGTTTTATAAACGCAAGACTTACTGTTTATTGATGTCAGGATGATTTAGATCTCTCCAAAGTATTGAAAAAGTCAAGAACTTCAGGACAAAATCTTAACTTATCATTAAAAATTTTTTCAAACATCCATCACCAGTTAATGCAAATAAAAGAATATTAATTAGATATATATATATATATATATATATATATATATATATATATATATATATATATATATATATATATATATATAAATATATACAGGGTGATTCATTAATAAGTGTAAATATTTTAAAGGGAAAATTTTGAGCTCAAATTATGAAGATCTAACCCAACTTGCTAATACAAAATATTTCTCCTTACTGATTTACAGGGTGTTTTATTTAGATTATTAAAAATGAATTTTGTTCATTACTTGAATGCTGCTCTATATTCCTTTATGATATTTGGCAGTAAGATAAAGTATTCTGGGACACATCAAATAATAGTAAAGAAGACTTTCTCGCTATCACCAGTGGCGTACGGCAGGGGCACGGGAAGAGTTCTTGTTTCCTAAATTCTACGCCACTGGCAGAATTGTCATTTTAGTATAATTCTTCGATTCTCCAATATTTTGTCTGTAAATAAGGCACTCTTGTTTCGTAACGCTAGAGCCACTATTTTTCGAGATATTTAACGTTGAACATATGGCTGCACAATTCTTTTAATTTTTATGTACGAGTCTGTCGGTGTTTTTTTGTCATACGATTGCATGTATTACGTAAAATAAACATTATTAGGTATTTTTTCAATTTATAATAATATTAACAAATAATTTAAAACAGAACAACTAAAAAATATCCCAAACGATAAATACTTGCCAGGAACTATGGCAGCAAATTGTAAATTCCGGTAATTTTATTGCGAATTAGCCAAACATATTTCTTAAAGTTAGAAGATCTTTTTGCGAAAGAATGGATAATCTCATTAAAGTTAACGGAGATCACATTGAACATTTGTTGTGAATTGTTTTTAAGTTTTGTTCATAAATTTGATATTCTCCAAAAAATTGTAAAGAAGATCTTGATAATTAAGTATTTATTTTGACTTTCTTATGTAGCCCTGGATATTTTTGTAGTTGTTCTGTTTTAAATTGTTTGTTAATATTATTATAAATTGAAACAAAATACCTAATAATGATTATTTTAAGTAATACATCCAGTCGTATGACAAAAAACACCGACATGACTCTTACATAAAAATCAAAATAATTGTGCAGCCATATGTTCAACGTTAAATATCTCGAAAAATAGTGGCTCTAGCGTTACGAACAAAGAGTGCCTTATTTACAGAGAAAATATTGTAGAACCGAAAAATTATACTAAAATGTCAATTCTGCCAGTGGCGTAGAATTTATGAAACAAGAACTCTTCCCGTGCCCCTGTCGTACGCCACTGGTGATAGCGAGAAAGTCTTCTTTACTATAAGTTGATGTGTCCCAAACTACTTTAACTTACTGCCAAATTTCATAAATAAATATCAAGCAGCATTCGAGTAATGAACAAATTTCATTTTTAATAATCTAAATAAAACACCCTGTAAATCAGTAAGGAGAAATATTTTGTATAAGCAAATTGGGTTAGATCTTCATAGTTTGAGCTCAAAATTTTCCTGTTAAAATAT
>JARQZK010002207.1:380000-530000 GCA_030704885.1 Cynegetis impunctata | reverse complement strand
CTATATTTAAAATATAAAGTTTTAATCGTATTTAACCCCTTAAATAAAGAAAATAAAATTCAAATTATGTCAAAAACGGTTCACAAAGAATTTCAAAATGGAATGATATACAGAGAGTTTTATTTAAATAAGTAAGTTGTAATCAACAATCGGTATGAGCGGCAGTGCCGCCATCTTGGAGATATTTTAATCAAAAATCTTGTATCGACTCTTCCGAGAAATCGATTTCTTCAGTTTGTCGTGGGACGGTTTTGTCCGTCACTTTGTGGTTATTCATTTCAACTATAAATGAGGAATTATTTACATATATTTTTTACCACTATTTTTATTAAAATTTTTGCGTGGTAGGTACTACTACAACTACATATATATATATATATATATATATATATATATATATATATATACCATATTTTTGGTGAGTGAAACCGGGACACATTCATATGGGATGCCTTACCGGAGGGGAGGACCCCGCTCTACTGGGGGGTATCCCCAGTAGAGCGGGGTCCTCCCCTGGAAAATTTTAAATTTCAAAAAATCATTAGCAAAAACGTGAGCTTTAAGACATTTTGACGCAAGTGACGGAAGGGGAATCTTGAAACCAAAATTCTTAGTTCTACACACGTTTTAAAAATGAAAAAAGAATTTTTGCTACTTAAAAATATATATTTTTCCTCTTTAATGATAATTTTTTCTGATCTATCTAGAAAAAAGTGTTAATGAAATAAAATTTAAACTTCATACAATTGTTCAATTGAACAATTACTAAGTCTTATTAAGTTAATTTTTTTATAAAACTGGAACAAAAAAAAATTGATAAGTTGACAATGTTAATCTGTGCTTTCAGAACAAAGTGCCCCCGTCTTTTTGCTCGATAAAGTTATAGTGTGCACCTTTCCGGGACGTATGGCAAGTATATATATATATATATATATATATATATATATATATATATATATATATATATATATATATAAATATATATATATATAGATATATATATATATAAATATATATATATATATATATATCAGGCGCGGATCCAGAGGGGGGAACTGGGGGAACGCCCTCCCCAAATGGCCTAAGTGGTTTGATTGGGACCTTCTCGATTTACCATATCCCAAAATACCAGTACCTTTTGGCTTTTGAATATCTAAAATTTCCCCCCTCCCAAACTCAAACCTGGATCCGCGCCTGATATATATATATATATAAATATATATATATATATAGATATATAAATATTTATATATATATATATATATATATATATATATATATATATATATATATATATATATATATATATATATATATATATATATATATATATATATATATATATATATATATTATATATATATATATATATATATATATATATATAGATATATATATATAAATATATAAATATATATATATATATATATAAACCTATACAGTGGCGTAACTACTGTCGATTTTGATGTGTTCCACCAAGAAAAATGGGCCCCTCTTCTCTATTGGAACCCCCCCCCAATCAATTTTACAAAAAAAAACGAATATTCTTTTGCGCTAAAATTTATTTATTCATACAATGCATATTCTTACTATTTTAGTACATTGAAAAGGCTTCATACATTACTAAAATCCTTGTTGCGAACTTTCATATTCGCGAATACATTGATTAGATTGGATATATCTAGATTTCTTGCTTCTTCGTTTTCAATAGAAATAATGGCCAAAGAGCTCAACCTTTCTTGTCCCATAGTACTTCTGAGATAATTTTTGATCAGTTTCAATTTCGAAAAAGATCTTTCTGCGCTTGCTACTGTGACAGGAATAGTTAGAAATAAATAACAAGCAGTTATTATTTCTGTAAAACTACTGCACCAAGAAAAATTTTGGATCAACAGGTGTTCAAACATTTCCTGAGTCGTTTTCATACTCATCAAATCATTTTTGAAGCAAGTTCTGAACGATAACAATTGGTGAGGCAATTGATCTGAAACGTCTTCTGAATATTCAGTACAAAAATCTTCAAGGGGCCCCTTCAGAGCCGCGGGGCCCGTGTTCCGTGGAACATGTTGTTGAACACTGGTAGTTACGCCACTGTACCTATATATATATATATATATATGTATATATATATATATATATATATATATATATATATATATATATATATATATATATATATATATATATATATATATATATATATATATATATATATATATATATATATATATATATATAGTCCCGCAAACATCAGTTCACCGATATGCATATTAATAAAAACAAACAATGAAGGGATGCAAACATTCGCTGCCATGGCGATATGACCCAGATGCTCATCGTCAAATAAGATTGTGATTTTCTGATGTTCAATTGATATGAGATTTAAATTCATGATTTTCTGTTGTTTCGTTATGCCTCTTTAATAATTTTTGATTAATTACAATGTGCCAAATACTTTTTTTTGTACTTGTATTGGCTACTAAATTAAAATAAAGGTCGGACAAAGTATTTTTTGCATATAATCAGTAAAAATATAAAGGTGTGTCCATAATTTTACCGCTCCCAAACGAAACCCCCCTGGCTGCGGCTCTGTCAGTAGGATGTCGAAAATTATCTTCAAGAAGTACTAGAGAAGATCTTGCATTAGGGCTGTGAAAACTCGATCATTCTTTTTGTGAAGTAAAAGAAAGATGAAACCAAAAGTTCTCAAATCAAAATTAAGTGTTACATAAACAGAACCCTTATGGGGCAGAGGTTAAGTGACCGTCTGTGAAGGAGTGTGGATTTTTGTGTATGTCTTTGAGTTTCAGTGGTTTAAATAATTCATTATTTGAGTAATATTCTAATGTTGAATGTTAACAAGCCCAGTGGATGTTCGCAAACGGCGTTAAACTGTAATTCCCTAGAGAGACATAAAAAAGTGTTGCATAAGATATGGTAAATCTTCTGATATCTTGGTTAAAATGCTATAAAATATGACATAAAATATGACCCTTAAAACCGTATTTGCAACTGCACGGGCTAATATATTTTAAGAATCGTCATTTTGTAGAATAGGTTACAATGTTTTATGAAAAAGTTTCCCTGATAAATTTTAAGCTCTAACATGATAAAATTATATGAAATAGACACCTACATAAATATAATTCCAAGATATAATTCTCATCATTTTACCTGCTCAATGTATTTACAGAGACCGAATTAAAATTTATGGAAAATTAACCATCTCGCAGCCGTGAAAGACACTTAGGTCAAGCTACAGAGATTTAGAGTGAGCATTTTGTGCAAAAAGTGTTAGAAGAAAACCAGCTCCGCCATTGTGTGTAAAATAGTTCCACATGATAGAGTGATATGTTTTTCACTCGACTTTATTATTTATGTCTTTGTTATTAACAATTTTATGCAATTTTTTTAGTTTTTTGCTTATAAAATTGAAACTATCAGAGTAATCGTGATGATGTCAATAGACTTATTGTAGAAAATGAAAAGACGAGAAAAATGAGAGGTCGGACGACTCGATCAGACCCTTAGTCTAAGGGAAAATTGGAAAAAACCGTCCAAAATGCAGTTTTTTCAAAAGTTCATAACTCGGTTATTTTTCGATTTGTAGCGTAGATCCTCCGGCCAGTATTAGCTATTGATATAAACTTTATTTGTGCGAAGAGCAGGAACTGTCCGATGCATAGTTTTTGATCTGTGGCCATTTGATTATGTTACTATGCAATTTTCCAGCAGACCTGAATGTGACAGGTATGGTCCGATTTCAATTTACTAAAAAGATTTTGAAAGTAGAATTCTCATAGTTCAAAACGTTCATCTTGGTTTTCCATAAAAACGCTGAGAAATATGTTAAAAATAAAGCTGAACATGACGAAAAACGGCCGAGCGCGTAAGAGTAGTTGAAGAGTGGGGGTAGAGCACCAGGCAAGGAGAAGTATGACATTCGAAAGCGTCGGCATTTTGAACGTAACAGTAATTTCTAAACGTTGTCAGATAATAATTGTAAACCCGCACTCTTCATATACTCTCACGCGCTCGGCCGTTTTTTGTCATGTTCAGCTTTATTTTTAACATATTTCTCAGCGTTTTTATGAAAAACCAAGACAAAAGTTTTGAACTATGAGAATTCTACTTTCAAAATCTTTTTAGTAAATTGAAATCGGACCATACCTGTCGCATTCAGGTCTGCTGGAAAATTGCATAGTAACATAATCAAATGGCCACAGATCAAAAACTATGCATCGGACAGTTCCTGCTCTTCGCACAAATGAAGTTTATATCAATAGCTAATACTGGCCGGAGGATCTACGCTACAAATCAAAAAATAACCGAGTTATGAACTTTTGAAAAAACTACATTTTGGACGGTTTTTTCCAATTTTCTGGGTCTGATCGAGTCGTCCGACCTCTCATTTTTTTCGTTTTTTCATTTTCTATAATAAGTCTATTGACATCATCACGATTACTCTGATAGTTTCAATTTTTTGCATAAAATTGTTAATAACAAAGACATAAATAATAAAGTCGAGTGAAAAACATATCACTATATCATGTGGAACTATTTTACACACAATGGCGGAGCTGGTTTTCTTCTAACACTTTTTACATGAAAAAATCTCTGTAGCTTGGCCTAACTGAATAACTTGGTACTCTTTGTAAATATTGAATTTTTGTTGAAATCAATCTCAAATTCCGTAGTCAATCGGTGAGTATTATGATAAATATGCTACTTAACTAATTAATAGTAAATTCAAGTAGTGGAGTACATTGTACTTTGAACTCTGAAATATATTTACTCAGTTTATATCACAAAAGAAGAAGAAGAAGTTTTCTTCTAATGAGTAGCCAGTAAAATAAATAGTTCTCTGAAGACTTCTTTATATATATTTATACATACATATATATTTATATATATATATATATATATATATATATATATATATATATATATATATATATATATATATATATATATATATATATATGGCGAAAAAATAAATAATATCAGATATACTCACTATTAAATTGTCTTGCCAGTATAATATGGTAGATGAAAATAAATTTTATCAACAGTCATTAAAAGTAGGTCAAATTTCTTAATAGAGCATCCATATTCTCATGTGTACATTTTAACTTTACCAAAGGTGTCGAGATGTTTTGTATAATCTTGAAAATCCTAAAATTTCGTTACTTTAAAATAACCAATACGTTATAGAGCAAGATCTAGCACCCAAACATTACTCATTTTCTCAGTGAATAATATGAATGGGATGAAGTAGTGTTCGTTTATACTTTGAGTGTATGCATACCTGCTAGCTGGGCTAACCGACAATTTCTAGGTACCAGGTGCTAAAGATGCGCAAAAACTCAACTTACTTTTCTTAAATTCTCAGGGCTGATTTATATATATATATATATATATATATATATATATATATATATATATATATATATATATATATATATATATGTTTCAAAGAATACTGTAAAAAGTAATAATTATTACTGCCAGACGCTTAAAGTCGGAAAAGCATTTTCCAGACGCTTTGAAGGTCCCAAGAAAATAATGGAATTTTACTTATATTCTCAGTGTTGATTTTCATATGTCCAGGGTACTATTTCAATACATTCTGTAAGTAACCAGACCGATAGTTTGTACGAGACTTGCGGCCGATAAGTCTTCTACCAGTTTTATCAAAAATTCTCGAACGTGTAGTTTATGTTCAGTTATATGATTATCTCGTAAGTAATGATATCCTGCCTTCTCAGCAGTCTGGTTTCCGCAGGGGTTATAGTACTACCACTGCCTTATTAAATATTATTGATGATATTGTTAGGGCTATTGATAAGAAAATGGGAGTTCTTTTGGTTGCTTTAGACTTTTCTAAGGCATTCGATCTAATTGATCATGAGCTACTGTGTGCTAAACTCGAATATTTTGGTTCGGATATTACTGCTCTATCTTTTTTCAAATCTTATTTGTGGAAGCGTAGCCAGCGTGTCCGTGTTAACAATAACTTATCTAAATCTAAATCTATTGTATCGGGTGTTCCACAGGGATCTATTTTGGGCCCTTTATTGTTTCTATTATATACCTCAGATCTACCAAATGTTGTATCTGATTGTACGATGCAGCTGTATGCCGATGACACCCAATTGATTCATTTGCTTCGACCCATCCAATGTTCCGGCTGCAAAACGATTCCATAAATAGGGATCTAACTGCGATATCTCAATTCTCAAGAGCACACAATATAACCATAAATCCATCAAAGACAACCGCACTTCTGTTTTGTAGCAGGTATAAGAGACCAGATACTCAGAATTTGATACAGCTTGAGTTGGATGGCGTTGAGACCAACTTGTCAGACCAAGCAAAAAATTTAGGACTGATTATAGACCAGAACCTAAGATTTAAAGGTCATATTAGTTCACTTCTTCAGAAGTGTTACATGAGAATGCGTATGCTTTATGTCAACAAGCACATACTGAATTTCAAAATGCGTAAAAAGCTAACCGAAACTTTGGTTCTTTCAGTTTTGAATTATTGTAGCATTGTTTACTACCCTTGTCTCGACCAGGAATCCCGTAGTCAATTGCAACGCATTCAAAATACCTGTTGTAGATTTCTTTTCGACCGTGGGAGATAATGATCACATTACACCTTGTTTTTCTCGCAAATTGGATGGTTAAAAATTAATCACGCCTTTGAGTTGAATTTTCTTGTCTTCATATATCGTTTGATCAGGTCTAAAGCTCCTTCTTACTTGTACAAAAAAATCGTGTTTAGAAAATCAGTTCATAATGTCAACACCCGACATAATACTGTGACAATGCCACAGCATTCCTCTGCCATGTTCGAGCGCTGCTTTACTTATAATTTAGTAAAGTACTACAACTCTTTTGTGTTCACTATGTCTATTTCTTCATTGTCTAGATATCGACATACTCTTAGGGACTTACTCTTGGCCAGGCAATGAAAATGATAATGATGATATGTATGTTACTATCTCTGTATCTGTGTTTTAGTATTTGTTTCTCTTGTAGTGTTCTTATGATGTTTACTTTATTTTATAGCTAATTTACGTGTTAACCAGGTAGGTTAAGAGTTAAAGAGTAGCTTTCAGCTAATCTTCGCCTGCCTGGGCAAATGCTGTGTATACACATTTGTGGAAATAAAGTCATTCTATTATTATTATTATTATAGTATGGGTAGAACATCCCCCAGATGAGTCTGGGGTTCATACACACATTAAGTGTCCCTATGAGTATGAGCGCAAGGACATTAATCATTTTTATTGTTAAGTTACATAAGTTATCACCATAAAGATTTCCGAGGAAGAAACCATTATATTTGGTGAATTTAATCGTGAAGGTGTGTGTTTGTAGAGCATGGCGTCCACTTATTACAAAAAACAACTCCATCAACAGTAAACATAATATCTTCTTCAAACAGTCTTTGACAACACTTTTCCGATGTTTACTCAACGCCATATCAAATAGTACTACCATACTCGCTCAGTCACTGTGTCATGTTACTCAATATAAACCCCAAAATTTATTAAACCAACTACTCGACCCAGTAATGTACTACACCCAGCATTGGGACCCATGCACTGTGCCTTATACTCGACACGTGTGAACGTGGCTTTATAGAGGTACCGGCAAGTAGCATTCTTAGTCCGGGAGCCCACTGTCGAAAAGTCTACGTCATAAAACATCCAGTTCATTCATAATTTATTTGCAACGATATATACCAAAGAATATTAAACCGTTGGTCTGCCTAAGCTCATCCTGGCGGGTCATAGTTAATGAACGTAATTTATTTGGCAAAAACTGGTACGTCACCTACGTCACAAAACATCCGGCTGAAATTTAAAAACATTATAGATAAATATCAGTTATTTGAAATTGTCTTGGTCTGCCAAGCTTCACCCTGGCGGAAGTGCTCGGCAGACCACCCTAAAGCGGTGACAACTATTGTCAAATTGATCGGTCTCAGTCAATCCAGATCATAGATTGACAAGAAATAATGTATGATGAATTCTCTCTCTGCTTGTCAGTATATAAGCTTTAAATCGCTAAAGAGTTAATTTTTTTGTTTTATGTTGACTGTGATTTGTTTTGAAAAAAGCATATAAAGGTTACTCTTTGGATGTGCCTGGTTTACCACCACACAATTTACAACTTGAGGTTGGCTCGGTAGTCATCATGATTCGGAATCTGAACCAATCTAACATATGCAACGGATCGCGTTTGGTGATAAGAAAACTGATGATCAATATTATTCACATAACGCACTCTAAGGAAGATTCTGAGGTGAAAACGTTCTCATTCTGAGGAATCCGATGATCCCGACCGATATGCCCTTTGAGTTTAAACAAATTCAATTTCCTATTCGTTTTGCATTCACCATGACGATTAACAAAACACAAGGCCAATTCTTGAGTGTTGGTTGTCTCATTTCAGAAAATGCATATTTTTCTCATGGTCTATTGAACGTGGTATGTTCATGTGTCAAACCATCTTCTTTATTTATTCTTGCGCCTGAATAAGAAAAATAAATGCTATGCAGCATAATATAAAATATAGGTAACTTCATCATAGCAAATATCTTGCCGACACGCCATTGAAATACTTGATTAGTGGTGGTAAGCCAGGCACATCCAAAGAGTAACCTTTATATGCTTTTTTCGAAACAAATCACAGTCAACATAAAACAAAAAAATTCACTCTTTCGCGATTTACAGCTTATATACTGACAAGCAGCGGTAATGGAATGTTCCGAGAATTTATCATACATTCTTTCTTGTCAATCTATGATCTGGCTTGACTGAGACCAATCAATTTGACAGTAGTTGTCACCGCTTTAGGGTGGTCTGCCGAGCACTTCCGCCAGGGTGAAGCTTGGCAGACCAAGACAATTTCAAATAACTGATATTTATCTATAATGTGTTTAAATTTCAGCCGGATGTTTTGTGACGTAGGTGACGTACCAGTTTTTGCCAAATAAATTACGTTCAATAACTATGACCCGCCAGGATGAGCTTAGGCAGACCAACGGTTTAATATTCTTTGGTATAAATCCTTTCAAATAAGTCATGAATGATCCGGATGTTTTATGACGTAGACTTTCGGACAGTGGGCTCCCGGACTATCTCAATTATAGAGGTTCATGAATGAAAAACGACTTTCCCTTATATTTTGGGGGTTAAAATGACGAGACCTGACAATTACTCTCACTTATATATATTTATCGCTTATACCATCTCTCACTCAGCAAGGTTTGATTGTATATATATATATATATATATTGTATATATATATATATATACATATATATATATATATATATATATATATATATATATATATATATATATATATATATATATATATATATATATATATATATATATATATATATATATATATATATATATATATATATATATATATATATATATATATAATATATGAAATTCTCGTGTCACGGTGAAGTTAAACTCCTCCGAAATAGCTCAACCGATTCTCATGATTTTGTGTGCATATCGGGTAGGTCTGAGAATCGACCAACATCTAGTTTTTATCCCCCTAAATGTTAAGGGTGACTCCTTAGTTTTTTAATTTTATTTTTCAGACAAAATTTTGGGTTCTATTTTTTTTTATTATACATCATTCAAGAATACATACAACCCAAAATTTTCAGACCTCTACAATCAACCCCTATTTTTTATTTGATAAATTCCTCCGAAATGGCTCGATCGATTCTCATCAAATTTTGTTTGCATATCGGTTAGGTCTGAGAATCGGACATCTATTTTTCATCCCCCTGAATGTTGAGAGCAGACAAAATTTTCTGTTCTGTTTTTTTAAGATACAGCATTCAAAAATACATACAACCCTTAATTTTCAACCCTCTATTTTGTCATGACTTAGAATAAAAAAATTCATATTACTCTAAATTTCTTATCCTGCGATCAACCCCTATTTTTCCATCGCGATTTTCATTTTTTTAATTTTATCCACATATCCGCAATAGGGTTGCAAGATGGCAATCGAAAATAACAATAGTCGGTCTGATAATAGGTCGTTATATATTTTTCATACCCCTAAGTGATTAGGGTGGTCCACCCCATTTTTATGAATTTTTTGTACAAATTTTTTTTTTTTCATTTCATTATGATGTTGCATTAAAAAATACATACAACTCTAAATTTTCACCCTTTTATCAACAACCCATATTTTTAATAGCCATTTCAATAATTTAAACAACGTTGGCCGGGTCAGATAGATTGATAGATATATAGTTAGATAGATAGATAGATAGTTAGATAGATAGAGATACATCGGCAGATAGATGAATAGATAGAAAGAGAGATAGATAAAAATAATTCATATGGCAGAACGTTTGCCGGGTCAGCTAGTATATATATATATATATATATATATATATATATATATATATATATATATATATATATATATATATATATATATATATATATATAAGCTGACCCGGCAAACATTGTTTCTGCCATATAAATTATTTTCCTATCTAAAATATAAATACGCGAACCCTGATGTGTGCTACGCCCATTCATTATGCATACGGCAACGGCACACCCCGCGCCCGCCAACCGCAGCCATCCGTGACAACACGTACTTAATGTGTGAGAAAGACAGGAGACCGGCTTCGTTCTCATCCCTACTCCGTGCTGTTTAGTGGGTGAGATATGATCAGGGTTAAAATTATTAAATGAATAGATTTATTAGATAATAATTATTAAATTATTAAATTATTAGATATATATCTATATACATAAATAGATATATATATATATATATATATATATATATATTATATATATATATATATATATAATATATATATATATATATATATATATATATATATATATATATATATATTTCCATAATATATATATATATATATATATAATATATATATATTATATATAATATATATAATAATAATAATAATAATAATAATTTTATTCAGAAAAGATTCAGCCATTTGTATCGGATTCGATGAGGGTGCGTACAATTTTATTGGCATCCTCGCCGTTTAACAATTAACACTGTTTCAAATGACATACAAATAAAAAAAAAATAAACTTTTGTTAACCAAATTCCATATATAACTTAATTAATACAGTTTTGTAGAAATATAACTAAATCTTATTAATATAAAGGATTCATAAAATATGTGAGTATTTCTGCAAGGCATTTCCTGCCCGTGCGCAGATAATATGGTTCGTAGTCGGGTATTTTTCAGGGTACTTCGTCCTGTGGAAGTAGGTCTTGACCTCTCAATAAATTCTCTATTCTGTATATGTAAATGGAGCTTTTGATGAAGCGTTCAACTTCTTTGTATTGGCTTTAATGTCTTTGGAAAATTCTCATACTACTGAAGTTTTTTGGTCCCTGATAATAGAAAGAGTTCAAAGTGTGGGTCCGGTTAACTTTGGGTTGTATTATGCACTTAAATCCTCTGACGGTCTGTTGTATTTTTAAATTTAGTTGATTATGATACTTATATATCGATTTACAGACATGTAATTTATGTAGTTGTTCTAAAGCATAGACTTTCAATCGATCAAATAAAGGTTTTGACGGTTCGAGTTTATTAGCGTGAAATATTATTCGAGTAAAGTGTTTTTGTGTTGTTATCAAAGGTTTGATGTTAGTCCTATAGATTCCTCCCCAAATACTTATTCCATATGTTAGGACAGACTGTACTAGAGCGAGATATGTCATACGTAATATATATATATATATATATATATATATATATATATATATATATATATATATATATATATATATATATATATATATATATATACAACTCCTTGTATCTATACACGAAATCCAGTTCTCAAAATATCCGATATAATTACATTAAAAACTAATTCCGTGAAACGGATCATTTATTTATTTATATATTTTCAAGGTATAAAGATAAAAAGTATATTTTTCACAATAAACAGCAATGTTGGTAAATATAATGGTATTTTATTTAAAATTCCATGCAAATATTCTAATTCCATATAAGTTCCCGTACATTAATTTTCCCATCGTTTGAGAGGCGCCAGTAGCTAGTTTCCTTACGATAAATATCTTCTTAAACAATTTGTGCTGCTTATTTATTAATAGAAGATTAGAACATTCCGTGATACTCTGAATAAATAAATTGTTCTCTAGATATCACCTTCAAGTTCACGAAGGAAGTGAACTCCACTATTAAAACAGATTTCGTTTAATGGATACTCGATTTGAAGATCCAGATTTCCACGTGGAAGGATATTTCCACGTGTGATTGTGAATTTCAAAGTGGAAATAAGAGATTTTCTATATATTCACATCAGTGTCAAAGACCTCAAAAAGTCACTGAGGTCGTATGTTCGGGTGAAGTGCATCGTGTAGAGATGTGATTCGAACTGAATGGAATATGGTTTGATAAACCACGTATTAATAGCAAATCGAAATGAAAGTTAGAAAATAATTCATTTAATGAAAAAAAAAATTGGGAAGTGCATCGCTTACTGGAGAACCGCGCAAACTGTAGTGTAGGATGCTACCAACTTAAATATTTTCACGGTGTTTAATAATAATAATAAGGTCTTTATTTCCAACAGGTATAAAACCCAATTACCGAAAATAATTAAAGTAAAGATAAATAGAAAAGAAATCAAACCACACTGTGTTACGTGGTAATCGGGGTATTTTGGAAGGAATCACGCGCTTTTCGTAATGCTTCAGTTAATTTAACTAGAAGCCGAGTGATAAGCTGTAAATAAGAATCCTCTAAATTGAAATATAAATACAGAATTAAATTTTAGTTCTATGAGGAGTCTTATTCTATTTTGACGTTAATATCATAATGAAAAATTAAGTTATCGATCTGCTTCTGCACTCCGTTTTTTTCAAAGGTGCCTATTTGGTTTATTGTTGGAGATTTTGCTTCTCCACTTGTTAATGTTGTAGAAAGGACATATATTGGTAGGGCAGGTAGAATAATTTATCAATAACGTCATTGAAATTGAAGTTTTGATATTTTCATATATAATACCACTAGAGATGAAATTTTGCCGGCAAAATTTCTCGATTGTAATATAAAAGTTTGTTGCTTAGGCGATTTCGCGAATGACATTCGTATCAAAATCACGAGCCGTCAGGCGAGTGATTTTGGAAAAAATGTCATGAGCGAAATTGTCTAAGCAACAAACTTGAATGTTACAAGAGAGTAATTTTACCTGCTTAAATTTCATCTCGAGTGGTATTCGACATGACTATTTCACGAGAAAATATGCCTAACAGTAATATGTTCACATTTCAGAAAGTCAAGGAAATAACGATTCATGTGAGAAATGTCAAAATATTATCGCTGAAGTACTAACATAGTAATAAGTTTTGCCGGCTTGCATGTTTTATCGCTGTGAAACAAGAGTAGCTATGGAAACTTTCTCACTAAAAATGGAATGAGTGAAATAGTCATTTATATCACTCATTTAGTAGACTGAAATGACGTGAAAACGTCAACGTAAAAACGTAAAAACGCGTGAGTAGCAGAGCTCCGTCACTGAGGTCGTATTTTTCGCGTGAAGTGCATCGCGTAGAGACGCGATTTGAACAGAATAAATTATGGCTTCAAAAACCACGCTTTAATAGCTAACCGAAAACATATTTAGAAATTAATTTATTCAATGAAAAAAAAAATTGGGAAGTGCATCGCTTACTGAAGAACCATGCTTTATAATCGCAAACTGTAATGAAAATTAGTAAATAATTTATTTTATTCAAAAAATTAATGAAAAATTCTTCTTTACATCGAAGCAGGTCGAGATGAGATTCGGAAACGGAAAAGTCTCTTTGGAAAAAATATAAAATATCTACGGAAAAATGACACTGTTTGGAAAAATCTACCCAAATTTTGATATTGTAGTTCTAGCTCGAAAACAAACTCAGATATCAAATCTAAGCTCATTTGGTTTTATGGGAGTCGCTGAAGATGCCATTATGTCCATATATATATATATATATATATATATATATATATATATATATATATATATATATATATATATATATATATATATATATATATATATTTATTCGAATTGTTGTTGCCTGTGATTTATTTTTAATCTCTTGATAATTATTAGCAATAACAGGCTGGTTGAATCTTAAAAAATTTATTGGTAATTGAAATTTCTTTGACATTTATTGATTCGAAACAATTTTTGAAAAGACAAGGCTGCTTTGTCTTGCTAATTATTTATTATATGCTATTCAGTCTAATATTAACATTCAAAATAGTTATCATTAGATGGTAAGGGAAACCAAAGAAACCTTTACCTACGTAATGTTTGAAAATAAAAATAATAGGGTACTATTTATCTAACAACAAAGAAATTAGTCATGGGAAAACATTAAAGATGTGGAGTAGAATTATCGGTATAGTACGTTTATATGGAAGCAGCCGTTGACACGTGTTTCGGACTCTTTGGTCCTCATCAGAACGGCGTAGCTAAGTATTGGATTGAAAATTTGGAGATGAAAATAGTTTAATAAATAAAATCCTCTGTTATGGAAGAAAATCACTTATTTGTGGTTTATTGTTTGAACTCTCCGGTATGGGAGATTTGGTCAAACTTTGCCACGGAGGCGATTAATTCCATCCGAGAGATCTCAGAAAGAGTAAATTAATATTAAAAAAGAAAATTAGTTTTGGGAAAATATTAAACAAGTAAAGCAAAAATTATCGGTATAGTTCGTTTATATGGAAGTAGCCGTTTTTAATGAAATTTTTATAATAAAATCCTCTGTTATGGTTTCCCTTACCATCTAATGATAACTATTTTGAATGTTAATATTAGACTGAATAGCATATAATAAATAATTAGCAAGACAAAGCAGCCTTGTCTTTTCAAAAATTTTTTCGAATCAATAAATTTCAAAGAAATTTCAATTACCAATATCGTAATGAAACGTCAACTTATTAATTAAATCGAGTTTTTTAAGATTCAACCAGCCTGTTATTGCTAATAATTATCAAGAGATTATATATATATATATATATATATATATATATATATATATATATATATATATATATATATATATATATATATATATAAAATTTCGAAAATCGTTTTCTAGAAGGTCTGAAACTGATATAAAAACAGATTCCGCACCAGATTGTTGACTTCAGATACGCTGCAATTGTAAATTAATTTCGGGGAAAATACTACTAAAATTTGAAAGAAGTTATTTTATGATTCAAAAATGTATAAACAAAATCAAAACACTCTCCATGTTTCGCGTTGTTAGCCAATGTCAAGAGAACAAAGGTACTAGTAGTGAAGTAGTACAACTTCCACTTTCGTAAAACGGCATTAAAAACAACAGGGTGAATTCAACCTTCTCTTCAGATTTTTTTGCTAATTATTGTGTGAGCATTGGTAATTTTCATAATGTCAAAATATAAATTTAATTGTTCTTATGCTTGTAATAGTTCTTGTTATTTTTCTTAAATCTCTACGTGATTTTTATGTACTTGAATGAGACACATTTCTTATGCTCTGTCATTTTTTTCATAAACCCTATTTCTCTTAAGAAACGTTTATTATATTATCTTTTATTATAAATTATAGTATCTTTATTATTAACAATGGAGCGATTGTTTTTGTTGTTACTAATTGTACAAACGTTATATAGTCTAAATATTTTAATTAAATTGCGAATTAAGTTTTTTGTTTTGATAATCTAATGGTAATAATTTCTGATATAATAGTTTGTTTAATCAGATTATTTACTGGTCAATGTTATGTTCAATTATTAATTATGATATTATTTACGAAACTGCACTTTGTTTAATCTCATATGATTAGCAGTTAGTATCATGTATCAAATTGTCTGTATTTGTGTCTTTTGTAAATATCAAAAATGAGTTAACTATTTTTTCAATTCAAAGAAACATAACGAAGGATAACTTTTCCATTTCAAAGATGTTTTATTTCTTATTCAAAAGTTTTTGTTTTTTTAGTGATAACTCTTTTTCAGTTATTGAAGTACGTGCCTTTGTTCCAATTTTTTCAAAATATATTTTTCCCATAAAACACTACTGCTACTATTGAAATGTATCTAGTAGTTTTTTAATCCATTTTAGACGTGCTAGACCACGATTTTCGAAAAATCCATGATACATATTATTTATTAACTGGGATTGTTTTCGTTGCAGAACGAATGCTTTTATAATAGTTTTTTTAGTTTTATAAGAAAACTATTGGTGTTACAAGTTTCATAAGACGTCCAGAAAATACCAAAATACTTAAAGTTTTATAACATTGCATCCAAAACGTTTCCGTTACCGTATCTATGAAACCTTTGGTTTTAGTTACTTATAGTTTTTAAAAAAGGTTTTATAGCGTTCTTAAAAACCTCATTATAAAACTTTTACTCTTGGGGTTTTATAGCTTACTTCGTAAAACCTTTACAAATCTTAAGGCACCTAATAAATATTCTACAGCTAGTACAAAACCTAAAGAATTTCATAAAACTTATAGGTCAACTTTTTCATAGAAGGGGCCGAAACTATATTTTTGAGGTAAAGATTGTTTTCCGTGTTTTCTTAATGTTTAATCAGTAATCGTGGTTATTGTCACTGATTTAATAATTGATTGTAAGTAAATAAATATGCCACAAGCGAGAAAAAATTGGAAAAAGGTTAAATACAGTAGCAGCTTTTATAGAAAGTGCGCTAAAACCCGGGAGAATATTTTGCGAAGCACACCACCAGATGATAAATCACCCACAACTAAATTCACCAAAAATGATATAGACTAAAACGCAGACTTTCCTCAAGAAAATATATTAATACAACACTCGTTTTGAAACTTATATAAACAAAAACGACATTCAAAAGTGGGGTTATGCAATTAATATTTGACATTTGAGAACTGGTAGGTTTGAATTGGTTTTCCGTTTACTTCCAGTTTTTAGAAATACCTTTTTGGTAATAATTCCATAAGACAGCTAGGTAAGTTTTATAAAAGTTTTTAAGGTGTTTATTATCACTTAAAGGCACAAATAAAACTATAAGTTTTTAAAAAGCGAAATGGCGTTCTTTTATATGGCGGCCATTTTTATGTTTGTGTTCGAATTGACATAAATATCCTCACAAAGAATAAAAATATTGCATTTTAAGCAATATTACTGAAGCTTGAAGACGTATTTCTTCAAAAAGATGGGATTAAGTAATGTTGGACAGCTTATTTGCAGAAAAAGGAATAATGAGACATAATTTTAATTTTCAGGTTTTTATAAAAATAAATTGTTAGAGAGCCCAAAACGAGGGCGCTTCAGTTTTAGGAATGGTAAAATGTAAAACTACTCGATAAATCTTTCGTGCCAAATAAAATGAAGGCCTCATAAAAAATTGCCAAAGTATTTAAGTTGTTATAATACCTAATTGTTACCCATTTTCATAATATCAAACTGAAAATCCATTGCTGTCAACTTTAAAGTAGAAGCAGAATAATAATGAGAAGGACTTGAAATAGAACATATTGTGAACAAACAATGTAGAAGGAGATGAAGCTAAAAGGGGTGGTTTACTTTTGGTGTTTATAAACACTATAGGCGAGGATGTTTTAATATTAAGGTTTTATAGCGGTAACGAAAATATATTCCTTGCCGCTATAAAACCTTTTTATGTTTTATAAAGGTAACGACAACGTCTTAGTTACAAATAAGTGGAAATTGAAAGTTTTATATGGTACTAAAATTTAGTCACCGTTACCTTTATAGGATTCTCCATTTAAGTGCTATAGGGGTTTTATAAGAGTAACGAAAACGTTTCGCGAACAGTTGATATAGGTTCTTAGGTTTTATAAAATAGGTAATCGAAACATAACCTTTACCATTATAAAACAACAATGTTAGTTGGGTCGCTCAGTACACGATGCACTTCGCTTATTTTTTTTTACAATAGAGGATTGAAATTTGGTACGTGAATTGAGTTGATGTTGAGGTACCTACGTTTCTTCGTTGTTTTCAACTTTTCAATTCGGTTTGCTATTCAGGCGTGATTTTTCAAAATATAATTCAATCCGTTAGAATCGCATCTCGATGCGATGTATTTCGCGCAAAAAATACGACCTTAGTGCTGGAGCTCTGCTGCTCACTAGTCTTTAGCTAACGTGCCACCTGAGGAACATTTTTGTTGCTGTTGTTAACGTGTTTCCGAAAATGTTCCAAAATGTTGCTAAATATTCCTTAAAATTTCTTTATGTTTCGGCAACAAATGTTGACTGTTTCTACTTGTCACCCTTCAAGCTACCATTCCATCGGAGGAACATTTTTGTTACTGTTGCGTGTTTCCGTACATTTTCCAAAATATTCCTTAAAATTTCTTTATTTTTCGGCAACAAATCTTGACTGTTCTTACTTGTCGCCGAGTTCTATTTTGAGCGGTAAACTTAAAAAAAAATAGGAAACATGTGTAAACAAATCCGTGTTGCTATCGCAGTGGAAACGTATCGAGAACGCAACTAGTAAACATTCGTGTCGCAGATTTTCAGTGTGCAGTGAAGTACGAAGACGAATAAATATATAGCTACGGTTCCACCGGAGGAACATTTTTGTTGCTGTTGCTTGATTCCTTAAATGTTCCTTGAAATTTCTTTATGTTTCATCTAGATGTTGATTGTTTCTACTAAATAATATGCAACTAATGATAATTTTAGTTGTTTCAGTGGTAACAAGAAATTTACTTATGTTGCCATAAGTTTCTACCCTTGAAAACAATTCAGCAACAAAATGTTCCTCAATTATCCTCCGGTGGAACTGTAGCTTTTTACTGTATGAATGAAGTTTCTGACTTCAGTATCACGTTATTTCAGTCTACTAAATGAGTGATAAAAGGAACAAAAACTAAATTTGAATTTACTACGTTTATTATCACAAAAATACTTTGGAAAATATAACACTGCGATTGCAATTTCGGTCAGTAGACCATCATACGGCAAATTGAGTTAAGAACTGAATACATAATTATAACTGAGATTGAATTCTCGCACATCACTTGGTGAAACATCATAAAGAATAAAGTATAAACTTTAAAATAAAAAACACCTGGCTTATGTTCCACAATATAACAAATATTTAGATCGTTTTCTACTTCTTTTGTAAATTGAATCGAGTTGTAGAAAGTATTTATATAATATAATATAATAATTTACAAAAGAAGTAGAAACGAAAACGGTATCTTAAATTTCTTAGACATTCAGATTGCTAGGAATTTGAATTCTCTTACTTTCAACATTTATAGAAAACCAAACTTCACAGATACTTTAATTCACAGCGACAGTAACCAACACATTAAAATAAAACTCAGTGCTTTTCATTCGTTCATACATAGGTTGTTCACGATTCCATTATCGGAAACAAATTTTCAAACTGAAGTTAATACAATTGAATTATTAGCCATCAATAACGGTTATAATGAAAGTCTTATCGACAAGCTCATGGGGAAAAAACTAATAAAGTATCTGTTGCATTCAATATACCCCACGCAAACTATTAATGAAGAACAAAAATACTTCCCAATAAATTATGTGCCTAATTTGAGTAGCAAAATTTGTAACAGACTATCGAAAAATAACGTTAAAAAAATTTGCACAAATAAAAGAAACTTGAAGTCATTCTTGGTCAATAATGAAGAAAAATCTAACATCGGAGAAAACTGTGGTATTTACAAAATATTTTGCGACGAATGTCCTGCTTTCTATATTGGACAGACAGGAAGGAATATGAATATTCGTGTTGAAGAACATAAAAAGTCAATTTTACAAAACAAAAATACCACTGGCTTCTCTGAAAATTGTATAAAATTCAATCACTTCCTGGATTTCAACAAAACCAAATTGTTACATTCAGGTAACAAAGGAAAGCGCCTTGACCTTCTTGAAATTCTCGAAATAAGTTCCGCCCATAATAGTCAATTACCCCTTGTAAACGAACAAATTGATTTTCAGGTATCACCTTTGCTTTTGTCTGTTTTATAAAATACGATGTAATACTCTCCTGTAGTCAGTCTTGATAATGAGTTCATAACTCGAAACATGTCGACTTTTCGTTACTGCTAAATACAGTATCTAAATATTTGTTATATTGTGAAACATAAGTGTTTTTTATTTTAAAAATTATACTTTATACATAATTATAGATTTGTGCTCACGGGTGGGATTGAATTATTGTAGGTACCTAAATAGACAAGAGGAACACATTTCAAAAAGGGCTAATAGAAGTGGATTTCCCAAATTGGTACAATCAAATGTTCTTAGAAAAGTCGTTATTGTTTGAATACACTAAATATAGCAGAATACATCAGGTCAATCTGGTCGTTCAGCAAGAGATCTTTTGCATTATGATTGAGCTTAAATTTCTAATGATTCTAAGTAAGTAAGTTTGGTTCCTTTCGGCATTTATGCATAATTTGAAAATTATCTATTAGTGGAAATGGATGGTGGTTTTCACGGCAATGATTTGAAAACGTTGAATCCATTTTATTTCTCAAAAAAGATTGTTGGTTTTCCTTAAATCTTGTCTTGAACGATCGACCAGTCTGACCTATATACACTCAAATTTAGTTTTTGTTCATCATGCTAAATTATCACGTAGTAACGACGGATTCCATCAACTATTTTTGTGTGATTTTGTATGATTAATTAAAATATCAAAATAATTTCAAAGAAGCTATTGATAAATGTTTCGACCTGCCCTACCAATATATGTCTTTTCTACAATATTAAAAAGTTGGGAAACATGTTGCTTAAAGTGCACTCCAAAATATCCAACAATAAACCAAATAGGCACCTTTCAAAAAAACGGAGCGCAGAAGCAGATCTATAACTTAACTTTTCTTTATTGAACGTCAAAATAGAATTAGACTCATCATGGAACTAATATTTAATTCTGTATTTATATATCAATTTAGATGATCTTATTTACAGCTTATCACTCGGCTTCTAGTCGAATTAATGTAACTGAAGCATTACGAAAAGCTCGTGATTCCTTCCAAAATACCTCGATTACCACGTAACACAGTGAAAATATTCAAGTAGGTAGCATCCTCCTTTTACGTATTTGGAATACTTATCATTCCTACGTTGATATAGTGATTTAATGAAGTGTTTACAAGGTTTTGGGATGCCAGAACGTTCTAGCAAAGAATTCTGTGCGCGTGGATCTTTAGAACGATGACGCTCGGGCCATTTATCTCAAAAATTTGACGGTTATCTGTTAGGAAACCGCTGATGATAAATTAGCCGTGATTAATATGCATTCCCAGAGTACGTTCTTAAGTGATCCTTATTTTGGTAACGGGTATTAAATCAACTTAGTCGAGCTAACATTGGATACAGGGCCGTAGCCAAGGGGGCGCCAGAGGGGGCTGAGCCCCCTCTGGAATTATTTAAGTCCCCTCTAGAAAAGATAACAGAATTATTACAAACCAAAAATGTTTATATCTGCGTTGAAACATAAAACTAGCCTAGTTAACAAATCTACCTAATTGTAAAACTGACTTAAAATTATTTATTTGCGGCATCTTTTAAACCGCAAAACATGTTGACGTTTTTATCCTAAAATAAAATAGCGACAAACGAGCGGCTACTAGCAGGATTGCCAGATTTTTCAGAGCCGTGTCGCACTTTAGACGCTGATTTGTCGCCCAAAAGCGCAACCGTGGTTGCGACATGTTAACGGGGAAACATTGGTAACAAGTATTTTTGCATATGAAATTCACTTATTCTAGCAGTTGATTCATACGCGTTTTGCTGCTAATTTGTCGCCCAAAATCGCAATCATGATTTTTTTCGCAACAGCACGAAAAATTTGTGCACCCAACATGTTGCCTACTCGTCCAAAAAACAATAATAGGTAGGTATTTGCGGGACTTTTTACTTAAATTACTATTGCAATCAAAACCACGATTCTGTCACAAATATTTTTATTTTCAAACGTACGATAATAACGTCATTTCTCGATTGACAGGATCATCGAAAAGTTCTATTTCTCCGCCAAGGCGGAGAAGTGTTGCTATGCAACACTTTTCCGGCCGGCGGCAGGAAAAGATGCAAAGATGAATTGGTAACCACGAACAAAAAATTCTCCAATTCAAACGTCATTTTTATTCGTTAAAGTTATATTGGATATACAATTGGTCAATGTTGCATTTTGAAAATTAAAACCATGTAATAATGAACTGGTAGGTTTCTGTCTCGGATTCTGTTCAAAAGCTGATGCCTCAATAGAGTAATCTGAGTTGCTGGTTCCAGGGAATTCGTTGATGCTCAATATCCTACCAGCAATGTCATTCTTATTTCGCAGAGAATCCTCGATATAGCCTACACTGCTACACTACTTGACTTCCAACCTCCGTGTCGTTTCAAAGACTCAATGTTGGCTCCTCCATCTATAAGTAGTGTAGCAGAAGTTCGCCTCAATGAATGACCTGTGTATTCGCTTGGATGATTCAATTGCAAAAAAGTGGCAACCTTTCTTGGAACACTTCCTATACCATGTATTCCCATCACAGCTCTGTAGCATTTTCCAGATTGATATTTCAAAAAAAATCTATTTTCAACGAAATCCTTTGGTCTTAACGCAGTGTATCTCCGATAAATATTTAGATTATTCTCCCCGATAACTGTGAATGTTCGAACTTTTCTCGTTTTACTATCAGGAATATTGACTATTATAATATTTCCCTTGTCCTCGATATCTGTACTTTTCATTTTCACCATTTCGTCACATCTGCAGGCACCAGCTATTCCGAATAATAAAACAATCTGAAACAACCACGTGATCAAAAATACAAAATTAAAATTACTTGAAATATGATAGTTACCTTTAATCCTAAATATGAATCATCCGGTGCTTCGAAGAGAAAACGTTCGAACTCTTCCTTAGAAAAAACTCTTGATTTTTTTGGAAGATATCCTTCATTGGACTTTTTCAAAAATATGCGCAACTTCAGATATTTACCAATATCTATTTCATGTTTGATCGCTAGTTGCGACTTTATCATTGAATATCGGGCCCACAAAGTAGAGGATTTCCATTTTTTTTCTCTAGCCATTGAATTGAAATATGCTAGAAGCACATTCTCTTGGTAAACTGTCACCTTGTTGCAAACCGTTCATGGTTACCAACCTTACATCCTTACACAAATAGAGCTAAATCTTTAAACATGAATTGGTAGGCTGCATTTTTTTAATCTATAACCTTCCTCCAAAAAATAATAGGGTTATCAGGGACTGATTCACCAAACATCTCTTTCCAATCGACATTGAACAAGTTTCTATATTGTATGTCTATGTCAGATATTCTATTGGGAGTGACAAAAGTAAATGGTAGCTCAGAAAATTTTGGTCTTTGGACTGGATTTAAAATTATAACAGGACTAAAACTTCTTATCTGCCGAAAAACATTTAAATGCGAGGGCATGCGTTTGATTAATTCAAGTAAAAGTACTTCAATAAAATCCACACATTTTCCTTTAATTTCTTCAACCTCTTCAGATAAAATATTATTAGCCGTTAATTCATTTTCAAACTCAGAATATTATATTTTACGTAAGTGGAAGTAGAAACAATTAAAAACGATTAAGCGCAAACAAGTGACGCAGCAAGAGAGAGAGAATATTAACTTGCTTGCAGGGCCGGCCTAAGGCGAAAATTGCAAGTGTGCTAGACTCAAATTTTATGCCCCTGCCGGGGAGTCTGGGGGGGGTTTGGAATTTTTTGAAATTTAAGGTCCTAAAACACAGTTTTTATGCACTTTTGCGCCTTGCAGAACATTAAATTTATGTGACAATTTGATTCATTATTGATTGACTTGATATGTTCAGTACTCTTCCTTGTACTGTAACCTCTATTATGTCAAATAAACTAATGAAAGCTTAACGTTGCAATGATTTTTATGCTTATACTGCAATTACTCTAAGAATAAATACCTAGCTAATGTATATATATATATATATATATATATATATATATATATATATATATATATCTATATATATATATATATATATATATCTATATCTATATCTATATATATAGATATAGATATAGATATTATATATATATATATATATATATATATATCTATATCTATATATATATATATATATATATATATATATATATATATTATATATATATAATATATAGGTTTCAACTTCTAAGGGAATCGGCCTAGTTTACACCAATGATACTCTGTTTATCTTTGCCAAGCTTTCGGATTTATTTTAATCCTTCTTCAGGGCGTCTACATAATATACAAAGAACATTTTCACAAATAATGGACAGGAAGACCATAGATTTCTTTTTGAAAATGTACAAATTATGGATTAGACAGACGAAATATAATAAAAGAATTGTACTTGAAATGATTCACATAAACAAAGAAGATAATGCAATAAATAAAAAAATCTGATACACAAAACTTAAGTAGTATTTATACGTATTTATTGACCCAACCGAATAAAGAAAAATTTTACGTCGGACCTGTAGATGAATGAAGAAAAGCGTTCTGGTTAAAATAATTGCGATAACGTAAACCATACAGTTCCTATATACACACATTGGTACCTTGTCTTATATTCTTAATTTATTATTTTTATCATTCTGTGTACGTGTCAGTGAAATATATTGTAGTATATGACTCATTTTAGCAGATTTCATTTTGTTTAGAAAATTTTAATTCAGGTAAAAGCCCCCGTTTTGATGGTTGTTGTGTTGATGCGAAGTTTTAAATGTTTAAGTTTTTGATTGTTAAGTGAATTTGTTTACATTGCAGCGTTTGCTTGGAAGTTTCAATGTTGACAAATGTAATAACACCTAAACCTCAATATTTCAGTAAGTTGTGCTCCTTAAGTTGTAAAATTAATATAATATTGTTGGTCCATTTATTTGTGAAAATGTTCTTTGTATATTTTGTAGACGCCCTGAAGAAGGATTAAAATTAAATCCGAAAGCTTGGCAAAGATAAACAGAGTATCATTGGTGTAAAACTAGGCCGATTCCCTTAGAAGTTGAAACCTTTCAATTGTGCGACCATTATAGATATTAATCATTATATATATATATATATATATATATATATATATATATATATATATATATATATATGAAATTGAATTTCAAGTGCCAAGCACCATATCAAGTCATGAAACGATCTTGGTCCCATGTCGAACTTTGCTAATTGCACCCATTTCAATAAGCAGGATTGCAAAGTGAAAAGCTGCTAATAATGAAACAATAACTAATGTAGCTACACCAGTGAAAATAAGAGAATATACCCGAAAAATTTTTGAATGGGAATGTGAGAAGAAATTCGGAAGAAGTTTAGGTAGGTACCATAATTTTCAGAGACTTAAAAATTGAATTATAGAAACAAAGGAAGTACAAAAAACAAAGAGGACTGTGTATTGGAATAATTGTAAAACATGATGGAAAAAATTCCAAAACTAAAACAAAAACCATATTGAATGTTAATGAAATATAAAGATAAGGAAAATAATGTGAAGAAAAACTAAATATTCCATCGACACATAAAAAAATTGAATAAAGTTAAATAAAATTAATTATCCAAAAAATGGAGACGAGCTTGTTCAATACTTTCATATTACTATGTAACTTATATCTTTAATATTGGAAATGTAATATGAAATTACCACTAACTTCACAAATGAGCGATGGATGAATGCTTTCATATATGGTATGTATGCTTCATAGAAACGGAAAAAAACTCTATCGCGGCGAGCTGCATTAGAAGAGCAGGTTTTCATAAAGCATCCAGTTTAAAAAATATATTTCCGAATTAAAAAAAAAAATGTGCCCTCTAATGTGTAAACAATATTTATTTCCTTCCCGGGAGATCAACCCCCCAACCAATTCGCATCAAAACCAATCACATCCAAGGTATACGAAACTACGTACTCTATTTCTATAAAATTGCGCTCTTTATCGTGTGAACAAGATTGCTATTGCTTCAAAATTGCGCCCGTTATCGTGTAAACAATGCTAAAATACATAAGCACATACATACGAACATATATATATATATATATAAATATATATATATATATATATATATATATATATATATATATATAATATATATATATATAAATTTATCATTTTTTTTTACAAAAATTGGTCAATTTCATGCCCCTCCAAAAGGCTTGAGTGTGCGGCTGCATACTTCGCACACCCCTTAGGCCGGCCCTGCTTGGTTGTCTATTTATAAGCTATTTGTTTTATTTATTTGTAGTTTTCTATGAGAGATTTTTTATTAGAAGAATTTTGTTTATCTTTCCAAAATGTTTTTTAATCAATATTCGTTTTCCAGTATACTTTTCTGGGTAAAAAGATAAAAAAAGCTGTATATTCCTATCTTTTTTTAACGTTTATTTTGCTACTTTGTGAAAAACAAGCCTCCTCAAGAGTTTGTTCAGCCCCCTCTAGAAAGCAGTGCTGGCTACGGCCCTGATTGGATACCGAAAGACTGACACGATTTGCTTGCGTATTCTATTATTTCCAGCTGAAATGGAACCAATTAACCGAGAATATCTCAATTTTTTTAGTCTTATTTTTTCCGAAAATAATAAATTATTGCACTGTATCGAAAGTAAACAGTGAGGTGTGGGAGAGGTTTATAAATCGGTTCTATACTTACTTGCATACAATTTTAGGGATTTTAGTCGGATTTTCCACGAAATTAATAGAATATTAACATTTTTGAGAAATGAAACTCTGAGTTTAACGATTTTACATACAATAAAACAACAACAGTTGCACAAAGCGTTTCGCTGACACTACAGCTTCTTCAGGTGCGAATTTCAAACTGAAACTAAAATATCTAATGCAAGGTTTGCAAAGTACAATTATAAATTTGTGAAATCCATTCTGGGATTCTAAGAACAAACTACCTTCATTCATTGAAAAGGTTAAGAAGGGGGGAGCTGTTAACATCCAATTGGTTGTTAACTAATTGCTGGGAATTGTTATGCCTATTAATTTCTAAAGTTTGCATAGGATTTAATTTTGAACTTTTTGTTCCGACATGTAGATTGTAGAATTTCGAAATCCGAATCAAAGTCATGTTTCTCTTTTATTAAATGTCTAGCATATATTGAATCTTCGTTATGATTTATGTAACTTCGCCTGTGTTCAGTAATCCTTTTTTTGAAATTTCTATGTGTCCAACCTACATATATTTTATCGCAATTTCCGCATTTAAGTTTATGAACTCCTATTTAGCATTAACGAAAAGTCGACATGTATCGAGTTATGAACTCATTATCAAGACTGACTACAGGAGAGTATTGCACCGTAATTTATAACACAGACAAAAGCAAAGGTGATACCTGAAAATCAATTTGTTCGTTTTCCTTTGTTACCTGAATGTAACAATTTGGTTTTGTTGAAATCCAGGAAGTGATTGAATTTTATACAATGCTCAGAGAAGCCAGTGGTATTTTTGTTTTGTAAAATTGACTTTTTATGTTCTTCAACACGAATATTTATATTCCTTCCTGTCTGTCCAATATAGAAAGCAGGACATTCGTCGCAAAATATTTTGTAAATACCACTGTTTTCTCCGGTGTTAGATTTTTCATTATTATTGACCAAAAATGACTTCAAGTTTCTTTTATTTGTACAAATTGTTTTAACGTTATTTTTCGATAGTCTGTTACAAATTTTGCTACTCAAATTAGGCACATAATTTATTGGGAAGTATTTTTGTTCTCCATTAATAGTTTGCGTGGGGTATATTGAATGCAACAGATACTTTATTCGTTTTTTCCCAATGAGCTTGTCGATAAGACTTTCATTGTAATACAATTAAATTATTAGCCACCAATAACGGTTACAATGAAAGTCTTATCGATAAGCTCATAGGGAAAAAACGAATAAAGTATCTGTTGCATTCAATATACCCCACGCAAACTATTAATGGAGAACAAAAATTCTTCCCAATAAATTATGTGCCTAATTTGAGTAGCAAAATTTGTAACAGACTATCGAAAAATAACGTTAAAACAATTTGTACAAATAAAAGAAACTTGAAGTCATTCTTAGTCAATAATAAAGAAAAATCTAACATCGGAGAAAACAGTGGTATTTACAAAATATTTTGCGACGAATATCCTGCTTTCTATATTGGACAGATAAGAAGGAATATAAATATTCGTGTTGAAGAACATGAAAAGTCAATTTTACAAAACAAAAATACCAGTGGCTTCTCTGAACATTGTATAAAATTCAATCACTTCCTGGATTTCAACAAAACCAAATTGTTACATTCAGGTAACAAAGGAAAACGCCTTGACCTTCTTGAAATTCTCGAAATAAGTTCCGCCCATAATAGTCAATTACCCCTTGTAAACGAACAAATTGATTTTCAGGTATCACCTTTGCTTTTGTCTGTTTCATAAATTACGGTGCAATACTCTCCTGTAGTGAATCTTGATAATGAGTTCATAATTCGAAACATGTCGACTTTTCGTTACTGCTAAATACAGTATCTAAAGGTTTTTTATATTGTGAAACATAAGCCAAGTGTTTTTATTTTAAAGTTTATACTTTATTCTATATTTTTTCTCAGTGAGCAGTGGCCAGTTCCTGTTCAAGTTGAGAATGCCATTAGACAGCGCTTCCGATGGTTTCCCAACCATTAATTTATTGTGGTTTAACCTTAGCATGTCTTTCCAATCTCTGATGTTTTGATTGTGACATGAACGAATGGACCATTGCTTTTGATACTCCAAGTAATGGTTCAGGCCCCATAAACTCTCTTCCTCACCCTTTCTTTGCGAGGGAGTCTGCGTATTTATGCCATGTATCCTCCATTTATGTCCAGGGGCCCACTTTAGTGTTGCAAATAAATTAAATTAAATGTCTTAGAAAAAATGGGAGAACATTGTAGAACTCCGGCGCATTCGCCATTTTATTCAACTTTTTTACGTTCATACTGTCAATTTCAAACATACCCTTGCAGCTGATTTAATAAAAACGAATTTCTATACTAAACGTATAACTAATTCGAGATTATGAATTCTTGACATTAGCGGGATACCAAAAGGCTACTTTTTTTAAACTAATTTAAGAAGTCGAGAGAAGGAGAAGGGTCACGAGAATCGTGATCCACGGGGCCTCTTCGGACTGCCTAAAGCGTACTCTATGGCAATCGGTGTGTCTTGCGCGGGTCAGCTAAAAGGTTCACAAGAACTGAGCATCGCAAGTTTGACGTTTTACTAACAACGCTAAAAAATACGCGTCCCCGAGACGCGTACTGACAAAACTTCCATAGGAAACGACCGTGGAGGGTAATTTTGTGGCCGTGAGGGGTTATTTTGTGGCCGTGGAGGGTTATTTTGTGGCCGTGGAGGGTACATTTCACGATAGCGAGGCTGAATTTCTTATGAATATAGGTCTGTATTCAATGATATATGCAATAACTATAGAGGTATACTAATTGACAACACAACATGAATAAAATTTAAAATTGAAAATTTAATCAATTACGGTTGAATAGTTTATATAACTCAATATTTTCAAAAGAAATTGAGACTAAGTGTCTGAAATTATCTATGATGAATAAGCACATAATATAATTTGAGCCATTTGAACAATTCATCAGACATGTTATATGCAAATATATTATGTTCACGAGGATTTTAATGTATACCATTAGAGCTAATAAGCAATTATTTACTTTTCTTGCAAGTACCTGTAGGCCAGTCAGATGGGATAATCAACTGACAATAATTCCAAAAGTTTTCAAACTTTAATGTAAGGTCAAGAAAGAGATAAAAACAAACCATCAAATTTTGCAACCTTTTCCGAAGTCTGGAACATTGTTGAAATTGCAATAACATTGGATTTTGCTGTATGCTTGTGAAAAAAATTCCAAAAGTTCTGCAAACTTGGAGTAGTATAAATATATTATTTCATATCACGTATCAAATTTGCAACCAATTTAAGGGTATGGAAAATTTTTTGAATTCAAAATAAACCTTTTTCTTTGATAAACTGACCAAAAAAAATTCCCAAAGTTCTGCAATCTTGGTAGATACTTCGGAAAAATATACCGAACAGTTGGATATATGCGCAACCTTTCACTTTGACCGGAACATGTTTATTTATATTTTTTTAATTCGTGGTCATTTTTTCGAGCAAGATGGTCTAGAAATAACAACAAAAGTTTGAAACTTGGTTGTAAATTTAGATAACATCTATTCTGATGCATTTGCTAATTTGCAACCTTGAACGCGGTCGGGAACTTTATGCAATTTGCAAAAATATAAAAATCAAAAATTATATTTTTGTAAATTGCATAAAGTTCCGGACCGCGTACAAGATTGCAAATATGCAAATGCTTCAGAATAGATGTTTTCTAAATTTGCAAAGAAGTTTCAAAACATTTGTAATTATTTATAGACCATCTTGCTAGAAAAAATGACCACGAATTAAAAAAAATATAAATAAACATGTTCCAGTCAAAGTAAAAGTTTGCAAATTTATCCAACTGTTCGGTATATTTTTCTGAAGTATCTACCAAGTTTGCAGAACTTTTGGAATTTTTTTCACAAGCATACAGCAAAATTCTATGTTATTGCAATTTTAACAATGTTCTGGACTTCAGAAAAGGTTGCAAACGGAGATTTGTTGCTTTCTCTATGTAGCATTCACTTGACCGAAGTTTTAAAACTTTTGAAATTATTTTTCGATTTTCAATGTCTTAACTGACTGACCTACTATTTTCTATCAAATCTTCGTTAAAGTTTCGTCTCATTCATTTTTAGAATTATTTTCTATTTTAAACCAACTCAAGAATAATTCAGACTCATTCAGTCAGATAAGAAGCCAAGAAAGTAATCAATTATAATTAAGTAATAACACGTGAATGAACTCAATTCTATCATTAATTCGATTCGATTTGTCGAAATAGTTCAAGGAATATTCTTTAATCTAACGAAATTTGACTAACGAGCAAGTAACAGGATCACAACAAAGCATCATCAATATCTTACATTCAATTAATTTATTATATTTCAAACAAATGCACTTCTGTAATATATTATTCCACTCAATCTTTGTATGACATTGTCTCATTAGTTATCTAGTCGGTTGTCACCTAGTAAGTTTAATGAAGGCTGAAAACGGTTACACATTTTCATTAATCTTCCTGAGCTGTCTGATTTTGAAGTGGTGTAGTTATTTCATATGTAATATAGAATTAAATCATGAAAAATATACAAGTTGACCATGGTCAATTTAATTCACTAAAAAGCTCTTGCACCGTATATTTTAAACTAAGTTTAATGACAAACCGAGTTTAATTTGACACTTTCGCTTGTCAAATGTCAAATTAAACTCGGTTTATCATTAAACTTAGTTTAAAATATACAGTGCAAGAACCTATACATAAACTGAACAAGTAAATTCTTCAATAATTTAAAAAAATTATCAAACAACTTTCCAAGTTGGTTATATATACTGCATTCACAATCCAACAGTAAATACTAGAAATCGTCAAGTCACCCTGACTCAAAATCCGCATACAGCTGTTTCGATCTTATTAAATATAATCAGTGCAGCTTATTTGACTCGGAGTGAATTAAAAAATTTATAATTGTTCACAGTAGTAGACATTTCATGTCAGGAAGTTTTGTATTCTCCTTATACACAAGTTGACCATGGTCAATTTAATTTACTAAAAGGCTCTTGCACCGTATATTTTAAACTAAGTTTAATGACAAACCGAGTTTAATTTGACACTTTCGCTTGTCAAATGTCAAATTAAACTCGGTTTATCATTAAACTTAGTTTAAAATATACAGTGCAAGAACCTATACATAAACTGAACAAGTAAATTCTTCAATAATTTAAAAAAATTATCAAACAACTTTCCAAGTTGGTTATATATTCTGCATTCACAATCCAACAGTGAATACTAGAAATCGTCTAGTCACCCTGACTCAAAATCCGCACACAGCTGTTTCGATCTTATTAAATATAATCAGTGCAGCTTATTTGACTCGGAGTGAATTAAAAAATTTATAATTGTTCACAGTAGTAGACATTTCATGTCAGGAAGTTTTGTATTTTCCCGACGGGATTCTGCATTTTCAATCTAAGCGGTGAATTGTTGGTTTCCAATGTTCTTGATGGAGGGCGCTCTGGGTTGTTATCGAGATAGAAGTATCGACCGCGATTTGTATTGGGGAACAATTAGACATTTGTTAATTTACTACGAGTCAAATAAGCTACACTGATGAGATCTCATAAAATCGAAACAGATGTATGCAGATTTTGAATCGGGGTGACTTGATGGTTTCTATAATTCACTGTTGGATTGTGAATGTAGAGTTGTTGTTAGGGAATACATATAACTAGTTTCCTTGGAAAGTTGTTTGATAATTTTTTTAAATTACTGAAGAATTTTCCTTGTTTACTTTATATGTAAATATGAATTACCTGAAATCTGAAAAAAAAATTTTGTACACAATTTTGTACACAGTCCCTTCTTCAGATTCAACAATAACTCAAACTAAATAAATATAATTGAATGTTATAGGTAAAGATTCAAAAATTCTGATATTTTACACTAAGATATTCCAAAGTAAGTTAAACACAATACTATAAAGTTTCATTGAAAATGGTACCTAGGTTAAGTTGCATGTAAAATGAGAGGAAGCGTATGAATTAATATTAAATATTGAATTAAAAAATTGACGATAAATTTGTTCCAATTGGTTGATCTAATTATTTTGAAATATCGTCGTTCTTATCAAATCGTCAATTCTGGATAAGACTTTTTCTAGGAAATTTGAAAAATTTCAGAATAACACTTAATATATCGCAAAGCGATTCTGAGGAATAATAATAAAATTTAATTTCCAGCCAAAATTATTTCGAAATTTTCAAATTTATGTGTCGATATTTTGAAATATCTTTATTCCACACGCATTTGTTCATTCCTTTATATGTAACTTGGTTCACTGAAATATTAATGCACTAGGTACCCCTTAGTCTAAGAAGTAAATATATTTTCTTTTATTTACAAAGAGTAATGGTGCATCAACTTTTAAGGTTATTAGCGCGGAATAGGTTACATTGTTATACGAGGGTTGCTATTTATATTTCTGGCCTAATAATGAAAAAACAGATATGTAGGATCGAAATTGGTTTTATTGTTTTTCAAAATATTCTCCATGATGATCAATACACTTTTGCATGCGTTTGAACAAATTTTCAAAGCACTTTTTCCAGTCCGATTAAGGTAACTCCAAAACATGCATTTCGAATGCATCAACCGCTTCTTCGGGGGTCGAAAACCGTTGTCCGCGTAATTTATTTTTGATGTGTGGGAATAAGAAGAAGTCATTGGGTGCCAAATCAGGACTGTACGGCGGATGACCCATCAGTTCGATCTTTCGCTCTGTCAGAAATGCCTTTGTTTAAGTCGATGTGTGAGAGCTCGCATTGTCATGATGAAGAATGATTCGCCTGTTCTTCTGCTTTTTTCGAATTTCTCCGATGACTTCTGGCAAACAAATGGTCGTGTA
Source organism: Cynegetis impunctata (assembly GCA_030704885.1). Taxonomy (NCBI): domain Eukaryota; kingdom Metazoa; phylum Arthropoda; class Insecta; order Coleoptera; family Coccinellidae; genus Cynegetis; species Cynegetis impunctata. The sequence continues at coordinate 496,328 of JARQZK010002207.1, read as the reverse complement.
CCATTCAGAATTGACGGTCCTGCGTTGCTCTAACGCTACTGTTGCCACATGACCGTTAATGCCGAAGAAACAGGCAACCATTTGTTTCGATGCGCTTCTTCCTCGAACAACTTTTGTTGGTTTTGTCTCGTCTTGGAAGACCCATACAGTTGATTGTTGTTTTGTTTCCGGCTCATATGCAAAGATCCATGATTCGTCACCTGTGTAGATGTTATACGCAGCCTTTGATGTACCTTGAACATATTTTTCCAACATTTCCTTGCACCAATCGACACGAGCCTTTTTTTGAGCGTTTGTCAGATTATGCGGGATCCAACGCGAACAATTTTTTTTTACGCCCAAATGTTCATGCAATATCTTGTGGATGCTAGTCATACTAATGTCCAAAGACACCTCTATCTCACGGTATGTCACATGACGATCTTGCTTTATCAGTTCACGCACAGCATCGATCTTTTCTGGCACAACAACGGATTTTGGACGACCTGCACGGGATTCGTCCTGGATCGAACATCGACCACGATTAAATTCTTTAAACCAGTTTTTTACAGTGCTGTAGGATGGCGCTTTATCGCTGTACAAAGAATTAAGTTCATCGAAGCACTCTTGTTTTGACAATCCATGTCGAAAGTTATGAAAAATAATCGCACGAAAATGTTCACGATTCAATTCCATTTTTTGAAAGGGAAGAACTATTCAATTCACTGTCAACAACACAAATAAAGCTATAATGGTAAATTGTCTGCAGAATTTATGTTTGAAAATATGAAACTATCGTTTGGAAACGTCAGCGGTCGCCTAGCAACGCTTAATGTTGCCAAGGCCAGAAATATAAATAGCAACATTCGTATTGTATGTGTTTGTTATAACTACGATATGTGCTTATGCTTGTAATATAATGGATCAAATTCTACCGAATAGATTTATGTTGGTGAGTTAAGACATAAGATTTTCTATGTTATGGTCTTCTCCTAGTAGGATGCGTTAGTATGTGAAGCTTTCTCTTGAGTTGGAGAATCTTGGGCATTCTGTGAGGACAAGTTTTACAGTTAGAGTTGTTTCGCAGTTTTCGCGCTTCGGTTGTTCGGTGGGGAGCATGGGATAAGTCTGGAGAGTATTGTTTGCTGTCCTCTGGGACTTGCTGTACCTTGCCAGGATAAGTCTGGAGAGTATTGTTTGCTGTCCTCTGGGACTTGCTGTACCTTGCCAGGAATTTACAGATAGTTTTATTTCGGCGTGTTTTCATTCAGATTGATTCCATTATTGTTCTGCCATTCTTTTAGGATTGTGCGTTTCATGAAGTTCTTTGTATCTGAGAGTGTTGTGTGTGATATTGGGAGAGACTGTGGACTTAGTATAGCTATGCTGCGGCCGCTTCTGCTTTCTCGTTTCCTTTTATGCCTATGTGGGAGTGAACCCACATGAGTTTCACTTTTTTTCCAATTGTCTTGATTTCGAGGAGTTCGTTTTTGACGAGAGGAAGAATAGGAATTTTTGGATATATTTAGGAAATGCTTGTGATTGCGCTCAGTGAGTCTGATATTATTAGGTAATATGAGAATTGTCGGTTTTCAGGTAGATCAAGGCTTGGTATAAGGCGTATAACTTCCCTCTGAATGTGCTTGCCATGTCTGGCGTATATAGTAAATATTGTTCAGAGTTTTTGTCACTAGCTTCATATTGATGAAATTAGTCAATAATATAATTCACTCAAAACTTACATGTATGTATGTTTAGCATCTTTATCATTTAGCTTCTTTCAAAATGAAACATTTTGAAAGATGCTCATGATGAATTGATAATTTTCGAGTGGAGGAAGGTGAGCGCGTTCCCTTTTATCTTCACTGCTATTTTATAAATTATTCAAGTAGTCAAGTAGGCGTAAGGAGTAAGCTCCAACATGAGAGCAGTATTCCAATCCTGGGTGAACTTGAGTCTTTTGAACAACAATAGCTGCTTTTGTGTAAACTGATTTTCAACATGAAAAACTAAGCTACTGTGCAGTTGATGATTCCTAAAAAATTTAGTTTATTTGCTGGCTTGATAATTTTCTTTTCTAATAATAATTGAGAATCTGTGAGAGAAGTTTTCGACATCCTGGTTAATTAAATCTTGATGGCATTAAAAACAACTAAATTATTATAGCTCCAGGAGCGAGCTTCTTGAGTTATGTAGATGAAGTTCTTCAGCCATATCAGAAGATACGCTTGTATGCACAAGTGTATTATAAGGATATGTGAGATCAGATATTTATGGAAAAGAGGAGGTTAGGTAGGGTTCATTCGGGACCAGACTATCAAGAGAGCATCATCGCCCTGGAAAGCAGTGAATTCGGCAGTGACGGCAAGCGATACTGAAGACGACGAGAGTGAAAAGGACCTTGATGGGCAGAGATGTTAGTCCATTAGACAAGAAGTAACTCGGATAGCTAGTAAGGAGCAGCGCCCAACAGAGAATCGGTAAGGTGGGAAGGAAGAGGATCACCTAGATTCGAATACGAACGGTGCTCGTTTCAGCTTCGGATGGGCAGAGATGTTAGTACATTGCTGATGTTTCATCTCGACGTTAGGGTGATGAGCATTGTTCACCAGCGAATCGAACCGGAATGAAGCAGACGTACTTTACGTAGACAGAATATGCCACAGGCTGTCATCAGGTATGTTTACTTAATTTCAAAAAATGGCCGCAACGCTTAGAGACATACACTTGGGTCTTGAAATATAGACACAAGGAAGGGAGCAGGTTCTAGTGCTGACCACAGCACGAGAGTAGGTACTAATCTAAGTACGAGACTGTTTAGTAGGCTAATACCCGGAAACCGAAAGAACAGAGGTGTTTTAAGTGGGTAGGCCACATTTGAATCCCACACATGCCGGGTTAGCAACCGGTATCGCTGTTGAAGTTTTCACCTCGATAATCTAAAAAAAACAGAAGGGTTCAGAGGGTGAATACTGCCCCAGCATTCGACTGCTAAGTTTGCAAGCAGTGACTTATGTACTTCATAAGAAAAACTCTGACAAAACCCCAATGGCAGACCATTCGACTCCAGGGTTTGAACCCGGACCTTCCTAATACTAACCAACAAGCGCAACCACTACACAAACTATCTCGGTGATAGACAGAAGATATATAAACACTGACAGGGCTCAACTTGGTGTTTTGCTATTGTCATCACATTATTTGTATTATCTGTTTATAGAAATTATCTTATGTTTTCATTACTAGAGTGGAACAAAAACACGATTCGTCATTTGTTTTGTCACAATACTTTTTTTCATCGGAACTTCAATCAACGAAAAGAAATATATCACTCTTTCAATGCAACGGTAGGTATCACAGAACTGTTTAGACCTAAATTGAAAGCATTGTTCCATCTTGAGTTTCAGAAACTGCAGAAATATCCTTCCATTATCAAGTAGACGTTTAATGGTGTCAATATGGAAGTATATAAGAAACATTGAGACAGTAGAATGTATAGCTTTAGCTGAACATAATAACAACTATTCAAATATTTAATTTGAAGTTGAATTTCTTATTTAAAGTTTTGTGTGCATAAAACCAGTTCAAATCTTGATTGTACTTCAAATAATAAATAACTTTTCCATGAAAAGTGTACTTTGGTTTGGCATAACAAATGCATTGAATTTCCCTCACTTGGAGGACCCTTTTCACTGCACAGTTTTACGAAATATAGTAGATTGAAATTGGGGCAAATTACATTGGATTTCAGTCTCAAATATTGAATATTCTGACCTAAATTGACCAGTAGGTATTGTGTTATCTATTCAATAAAAACAAAAACAGTATTCGTTATAAACCAATTCCTCCGTGCGATTAACTAGTAAACATGTTTATTCGTTAGAATAATCAGATACAATTTCTAGTTGGTTAGTTACTTTCCGCCAATGAAGATACTGCGTTAATTGATTATCATTAAAAATGGTTTGTTTCATAGACTAAACAGTTAAAAGGATATTTATATGAGTTATTTTAAAGAAGTAACATACTCCATTATTATTGAAGAAAAAATTAAGTTTAATCAATGTTTATAATGAATAGAAGGAGGATCCTTCAATGAAAAGATTTCATATGCTATATATATATATATATATATATATATATATATATATATATATATATATATATATATATATATATATATATATATATATATATATATATATATATATATATATAGGTATATATAATTATTTGATAATTATTAGCAATAACAGGCTTGGTGAATCTCAAAAAGTTTTGATAAAGTCACGAATGTCGTGGCGAAACGTCAACTTTTTAATAAAATCGAGTTTTTTGAGATTCACCAAGCCTGTTATTGCTAATAATATATATATATATATATATATATATATATATATATATATATATATATATTTATATATATATATATAGGTATATATAATTATTTGATAATTATTAGCAATAACAGGCTTGGTGAATCTCAAAAAGTTTTGATAAAGTCACGAATGTCGTGGCGAAACGTCAACTTTTTAATAAAATCGAGTTTTTTGAGATTCACCAAGCCTGTTATTGCTAATAATATATATATATATATATATATATATATATATATATATATATATATATATATATATATTTATTTACTCTTGAATGTTATAATTTCAGGGTGAGAAAAAGAACAAGAAGTGTTTTTTTCATGCATGTCGATAAACTTTAAAGAATATTTCAACATAATAAAATACAATAATAACTGAGTAGGTACTTGAGTGAGAGATTTGTTTACAGCAACCCACTCTGTTTCTCGTATTTTCTATTGAAAATACTACGAATAATTGGAACACTTTACTAAATTCGATCTAAATAAAATTTTACGACAATTTTACGATCGCTCGTAATCTGCATTATCTGTAAACCAAAGAAAAAACATCAACAACTAGGCGTCCACTAGACGCTGATGCTGTCGTAATTGGCACCGAAAAAACCCTAAAATTAATGATATTTTTCTGTGGGTCATAGGGTATCACAATTCAATTCCACGGGGAAAATATCAAACGTCAGCTTCACAGTCAAGACAAGTTCTAGTCGGCAAATAGCGAGATTACGAGGGTTGTCCCAGAAGTATTTACTTGTTGTGTAAAATATGGTAGAAAGTACCGATTTTATGAAATTGTTTAGTGTTCTTACGTTTTTAAATATTTATCTGGCTGAAGTGAAAAATCAAAGACGAAAAATTTAGTTGCTTTGTTCACAACAATAATATTTAAGATAGCAGAGTTAAAAAGAGGATATTAGAGCTGTCGAAACGAACATCGCAATGGTCAATCACGCCATGTGATGATCAAAAAATACAAGATCCCGTTAGACCTCATCAGTGAAATTTAGTTCAAAATGGAGTGTGTCTCTTAAAGTCTACTGAAGTACACAGATAATATGAATATACTGTAAAAGAAGTTTATTTAAAATTAGCAAGTCTAAGCCTTTAAATAGAAAAAACTATGTTCATATTATATTCATGAAATTTAGAAGTAAAAGTTTAAATTTAAAAGAAAGGTTGAAGGCGAACACGAATCATTTATTATAGTAATGTTATAATTATAATTTGTTGAATGATAATTTGAGTGATTTTAGATGAAACATTTAATTTAATACTTTGTAGTAGATAAAGATAATTGTAACAATAATTGTAATCAGTTTTGATAAAAACACACAAATTTCTCATTTTCTATTCCAGGAAATTGAATTGATAATTAATGTAATTACGTAATTTACTGAAAATTCTTAAATACCGGGATTCGAATATCAGTAACATTTGTGTTTCACAACAGTGAAGTCTATTCAGTCATACTTTCCCCGAAAATAATATATCTACCTACTAGTCAACAGTGAAATGCGAGAATGGTTTTCATATACGTTTTACACCTCCTGAAATAATTGATTACAACTGGAAATGATATAACTGTGTGGAACATTTAAGAAAAAAGTTGAACGGTGTAGTTTATAGTCTGCATGTAGTGACAAAGCAAGTGAAAAATATATGGATATATTAAGGATCATTTACTACGGAAATTTACAATCGTTTAGGTCTAACAGTATAATTTCTGGGGTGGTTCGTCGAGTATTGATAGAATTTTTATCACTCAGAAATGGGCAGTAAAGGCAATACTTGGCCCTAAATATACGTATTACCGATTATTGCTATTCTTCCATGAACATAACTACGTTGTGAGTTATAGAATAAAAATAATAAAAGACGGATAATCCATTGGTTTTTCCTAGCTACTCTTTTGGAAGATATGAAAAGCATCCCCTCTATAATGCAATGAAAGCGTTCAATATGCTACCTAGAAAGCTCCAAAATATTCAAGAATTCAATAGTTTTAAAAAAAGTCCACAAATTTATAATAGATTGTGAACCTTATAATTTTAAAGAATACTTTATTTTTTGTAGTTGATGTTATTGTATTATTTTGACTTTTTTCATCTTGGAAGACGGTATAAATTGCTATGACTGTTTGAAATTAATATTTACTCATTTAATAATGTAAATAAAACTTGGATATTAGATTTTCACTATATATTGTTAAAAATAACAATTTTATTGTTTCGCCAAACACAGTGGTAATTCGAACAGTTTGAATTGCTCATCTGAAGAAGCCACTGTGTTTAGCGAAACAATTCTTAAGTTTAACAAAATATGGTGAAAATCAAAAATCCAAGTTTTATTTTTACTTATTTACTTACTAACTTAAAATGGACCCAAATTTACAAAATTTTTTGATCTATGATATATTATACACAGGGCTATTTAAATTCGAGTCTATGCATGGGGATTTCGATAACGGTTAGAGATAGAGGGTTTGTTATAGGGGGCAGAGTAACGTACTTCAGAGATTAATTATATAAATTTAAAAAATCTGACCTGGCTTCTTCAGTTCTGGAGATATACAGGAAAAATCGAAAATTTCGAAATTCTTCTTTTGCCTATATCTTTTTATTTTACGAAGATTTTTTAAAAATTTTGCCACTTTCCCATGGCAACTTTTTGTAGCCCTTCCCAATATCTGAATGAAATATATATACAGGGTATCGTACACATTGGGCCACTCGCAACCTTTCATTTTCAAATACGGACCTGTATGTTTTGTTGCATTTTTTCAAATGCCAAGAGTCATGTTTCATATTGGCGTTTTATTTTTATCTAAATCACAAAGTGTTTTGGAAATATTGAACTAATCCTAGGTATTCTATACCTTATTCTATATATTTTTTTTAAACTACAGCTGGAATTTAAAAAAAATTTTAAAATTTACTGTTAATAGTTCAATATTTCCAAAACACTCTGTAATTCAAATGAAAATACTACGAAAATATGAAACATGACTCTTGGCATTCAAAAGAATGCAATAAAAAATACATGTCCGTATTTGAAAATTAAAAGTTGAGGGGCTACCCTCAACAAATTTATACGATACCCTGTATATAGTTTTTATTCAGATATTTGGATAGACTACAAAAAAAAAATTGTAATGGCAAAGTGACAATTTGTTTAAAAAAAAATCCTAAAATAGAAAGATATTGGCAAAAGAAGTATTTCGAAACTTTCGATTTTTCCTGTATAACTCCAGAACTAAAGAAGCTGGATAAGATTTTTTTTACCCATATAATTGACCTCTGAAATATGCTACTTAGCCCCTATCTAACCATCGCTCTATCTCTTAACGTATATATTTTTTTTTCTCGGTAGATATTGGTATTTCCAGCTGCCTCCATCAGACCCAGAATTGTTTTAAATAGATAATGATTGATGGCAAAATATGTGGAAATTAATTATTAACCACATATATATATATATATATATATATATATATATATATATATATATATATATATATTTATATATATATATATATATATATATATATATATATATACTAGCTGACCCAGCAAACGTTGTTCTGCCATATAAATTATTTTTATTTTCAAACGTACAATAATAACGTCATTTCTCGATTAACAGGATCATCGAAAAGTTCTATTTCTCCGCCAAGAAGGAAAAGTGTTACTATGCAAAAGATGAATTGGTAACCATGAACAAAAAATTCTCTAATTCAAACGTCATTTTCACTTTCAACCAGTTCTCACCAGGTTGCGAATTATAACTATCAATTATTCTACTTTATATCTGTCAGAATCAATTTTGCGTGGCAACCGTAACTAGGCAAATGTTCCATAATTCATAACGATCGTAAGTGGATAGAATTATGTGCGTAAATGTGAATCAATCCAAAAATGGATATTCAGATTTTTATGAATTTCAAAACGTTTGAAAATAAAATAATATACTATTATCTATTCATCTATCTGCCGATGTATATCTACCTATCTAACTATATATCTATTTATCTAGATGACCCGGCAAACGTTGTTCTGCCATATAAATTATTTTTATCTATTCATCTATCTGCCGATGTATATCTACCTATCTAACTGTATATCTATCTATCTAGATAGTTATCTATCTATCTATCTATCTATCTATCTATCTATCTATCTATCTATCTATCTATCTATCTATCTATCTATCTATCTATCTATCTATATATCTATCTATCTATCTATCTATCATTACATCTGACCGGGCAAACGTTCTGCCATATAAATTATTTTTATCTATTCATCTATCTGCCGATGTATATCTACCTATCTAACTATATATCTATCTATCAAGATAGTTATCTATCTTTCTATCTATCTATCTATCTAACTATCTATCTATCTGACCCGGCAATAATGTTAATCATTGGGATTATGAAAAATATATTACGACCTATTCTCAAACCGACTATTGTTATTTTCGATTGCCATCTTGCAGCCCTATTGCGGATCTGTGGATAAAATTTAAAAAAATGAAAAGATGCAAAAATAGGGGTTGATCGTAGAAGGGTAAATAATTGAGAGTAATATAAATTTTTCTATTCTAATTCATGACAAAATAAAAATGATATAGATTAGAAATAATTTTATATGGTGGTTAAGTATTCTCAAATTTTCGAATTTCCCGCGCAATTTTCTTAATTTTTTCTTTCATAAGAATCTTCTTCTGACAATAAAAAACACAACAAAAAAAGAATTTTACAAATAATTTTATATTGTTTTTAATTATTCTCAAATTTTCTAATTTCCCGCGCAATTTTCTCAATTTTTTCTTTCATAAGAACCTTCTTCTGACAATAAAAACCACAACAAAAAAAGAATTAGTGAAATCGGTCCAGCCGTTCAAGCGTGATGGCGGGACCAAGGGAAATCAGGATTCATTTTTATATATATATATATATATATAATATATATATATATATATATATATATATATATATATATATATATATAAATATATATATATAATATATATATATATATATTATATATATATATATATATATATATATATATATATATATATATATATAATCAGGGGCGGCTGTCAAAGGAGGCTAAGGAGGCTAAGCCTCCTCAATAATATTCCGTGTATCACATAATATATATATTATATTGAATAGTCAGCATTCAGCATATTCATATTAATCAAAATCATATTATTTTTTTGCACCTACCTTCCTTTCAACCTACATTATATAATAATTATAATTTATTAATTAAGATAGAAGGTATTTACATTTACTGCATTTCATTCATTTCAAGATTTGTGGCAACGCCTGCGGAAAGCTTAGAAAGGTATATTCTCAACGTTCATTATGCCTGCCACAGAAAAGCAAACTCACACCACTTAAAAACAAATACTCCGAATGAATACATCACTTGAAATAGAAAACCAAAACACATGTACATGGCAACACCGATAAACTCCAGCCTTATACAATGTCGACCAATCACAACTATAGAAATCTCCCTGACATCGAGTAAAGTCGTTGATTGAATCGTAGTATGATCGTAAATCGTATTCGTACTGTCTGAATAATGGACGCCGGAATCAACTCGCGTTTACGCGTATTGTTTTAAAAATGAGTGATTACTGAAATTAATTTCAAAAATTTCAATGGTGACTTAGTGGAATATTTGTTATCCCATAACTTTAGTGCCCTAAGTTATGAGGATAAAGTTTTGATAAAAAACCAAAAAACCTACCCCTGAATTAAACAATTTGGTGCAGCGTAACAGAAAAACAAAACCGCGGTTTTAAATACACACGGATTATGAGAGAAATCCTTGCCTAACCGGATCACAGGTAAAAAATAAATTATTTTGTTGCAGTGTTTTACTTTTTACTAGTGAAAATGTCTCTGTTTGGGGCCGCTTAGGATTGAGGATTTAATTCTATACTAGTTGAAAGTGAGGAATTTTTTCACCGATAAAGTAACTTTAAAATACAGCACGCGGATTAATATCTTACTTACAAGATAAGGAATTTATATATTTTTTAAAAATCTTTAAATTAATTTTTGAACAAACAGAAATAGTTTTTCAAATCTTACAGCACAAGTTTTTCAGATGTAATTTACTCACGAAAATCGGCTCAAGTTTCTTTTGGAAAAAATTTCAGAATTTCGTGCAGAAGTTTTATTTTAAAAAACTATTTTTCTGTATTTCAAACTACTGATGATACGACTCAATTTAGCCCAAAACGAAAGAAATTCAGTTTACGCAGATATGGAGCTTCACTATAAGCAAATATTTTATGAAATTTTGGATACGTATAGGGGGCAAAGAGAAATAAGGTTCTCTGATTGGAAAGAACTGCATTTCTTCGACTTACTCAATAAAAATTTGTTCACCGGATTTTCGGCTAATTTTCCAGATAACCTTTTGGAAAATTTATGTCAAAAATATACTTTTTTTGATAAGGGGGCCATAAAAAGTGAACTGTGTGTGTTGTTTATAATGACAATGAAATTTTGGGGCACAATGAAAATCATGTGAGGACTATTAAATATCTTTTTGATAATGATTTGAATCAAGAATTACCCCAAGTTTTATAAACTCTTATGTCTAATTGTTTTTATCCCGGTGACATCGGCTTCCGTAGAGCGCTCGTTTTCCACTCTTAAGAGAATTAAAACTTATTTACGAAATTCAATGAGCCAGGATCGTTTGAAAAATATTAGTTTGTTGTCTATTGAAAAGGAATTGGTAAAACTTTTGGCGAAATACAAAAAATTTTATGAGGATATTATAGATCATTTTGCTAACGTTAAAGATCGCAGAATCCCGCTAATCTTCAAAAATATATAATAACTTTTTATTTGCTCTCACCAGCTGTTAAAAAATTCGTTAAATAGGTAGGTAGGTACCTATTATGTGAAAGAAAAAAAATTTGATGAATAGATGAATTGATTAATTGGCTGAGAAGAATTTTTGTGAATATTGTAAATAGGAGTTGTAGGTCTCAAGATAGACACTCGAACGTGAAAACAAATTAATAGCTTAGGGTGCTTGTTTTACTTTGATTTTCTTTAAATTATATTGACCTTGAAATCCTAAAAATTTTCGGCTATGGTGTATTTTTAACACCTCTTGTAGCCTCCTCAAACCAAAACCTCACGAGCCGCCACTGATATATATATATATATATATATATATATATATATATATATATTCGATACACCAGTATAATTTGCGTAGATTTCGGAGTACTGTTCCATAATTCATAGCCATGCGGTGCCAGAGATGAGATGAGAAATGAGGAGAGAAGATGATATACTGACATTCTGATTCGGTGGCAGTCAGTAATGCAGGGAATTAATTAAAATTAGATCTTCTATGATACAAGTTTAGCGGAAATAAAAATACCTTGTAAATAATTAACCACGGCGGGATGGCGCCTGATTTTCATTCAGTTTCTTCCCACTGAAAATTGATTTGCCGAGTCTGGAAGACCTAATGAGGAAGCAGGACCGGTTTATAGAACATTCCAACGCATATGATTTGTTTTGAAGGGGAATTTATAAAATTTGATCAACGATTTAAGTCATATTGTAAATAATATAATATTCTCGATTTAACAATTACAATAAATACATACCTAACTAAAATTTATAGTTTTTGGGAAGATAATGTGAAACCCAAAAATTTACAGACAGTATGTGACGTTTTAAGTTAAACTCTGAAAAACGAATTATTTATAAAAAATATTCAAAATTCGAAAAAATTGTTAATTTTATTATATAAAGAAAATGCTTGAATAGCATAGGTGTTATTTTCCCCCATTTTTGCTCTTTTTTAGATTCTAATTCTCAACATCCTAAGTCAATTTGGAGGGTTATGTGGAGGTGAGAAAAAACCATAAAAACCACGGAAAATCTTAGTGGCATAAGGAGTGGCAATCTGCATAAATATATAAAATATTTTGATTTTTGATAAAAAAAGATGAGGTTATAAAAAGAGTTTATAGGCATTTACTCATAATTCAGTCAATCTACTTACAAATTTTTCAACCGTCTAACTAAATTTTGAAGGGGTTTGGGAATTTGCAAAAATCGTTCAAAACAAGTTTTTTTTAGATCGAAACATCCTACAAAACGCACTAGAAGACCGAGTTTCAAATATTTTGTTGATAATTAATATCCACTTCATGCACCTCTCCCATACTTCTTCCCAAAGTTTTAGAAATTTTAATGAATTTTCTGAAATTTTGACAGTTTAAATATGCCACAAGAACCGGCAAAATTTACCAGAAAAACGTTTATGTATATAAATAAATAAATATATATATATGGATATGTATATATATATATATATATATATATATATATATATATATATATATGGATATGTATATATATATATATATAAATATATATATATATATATATATATATATATATATATATATAAATATATATATATATATATATATATATATATATATATATATATATATATATATATATAATATATATATATATATATATATATATTATATATATATATATATATATATATATATATATATATATATATATATATATATACTATATATATATAATATATATATATATATATATATATATATATATATATATATATATATATATAAATATATATATATATATATATATATATATATATATATATATATATATATATATATATATATATATATATATATATATATATATACAGGGTGATTATTAGACTCATTTTAAGAAAAAAACTACCTATGAAAGTATGTCCTAAAAGTCTTAACTTTTTAGATACAGGGTGATAAAATTTTGAAAAAAATCAGTTTTTTAATAATAACTGAGATAGTATTATAGAAACTTCATAAAATTTCGTACATTTGGTGAATTTTGTGATTCACGAAAATTTTCAATTTCTCTACCAGTGTATCGTATGGGTTTTGCAATGAATATTTTGGGAGAAAAAAATACTACGCCACTGCTTTCTCTTAAAATGAAAATAAATTTTGAGATCCTCATTTATTTTTGAGCAAATTTGATATCATGGATTTTCTTTGTCCGACGCATGGTTTTCGCTTAAAAAAATAAAAATTGTTTTACTTCAGGATCAATTCCTCTAAAATCTAGTGCAATGTGGACATGTTTGTGCATCGACTGAAAGAAAATTAAGAGATCAGATTTTTCCAAATGTACAAAAAATGTACCGAATATTATAGAGTTGTCTACAATACAATCTATTATTACTAAAAAAAAATTATTTCTTTTCAAAATTGTATCACGCTGTATCTCAAAAGTTAAGACTTTTAGGACAGATGTTCATAGGTAGTTTTTTCTATGAATCGAAGAATCACCCCCTTAAATATTAGCATGTCTCTAAGGAACACCGTATATATATAAATATATATATATATATATATATATATATATATATATATATATATATATATATATATATATATATATATATATATATATATATATATATATATTTATATATATATATATATATATATATATATATATATATATATATATATTATATACCTATATAATAATTCCAGTTATACTAATTGATTCAAACATTTTTCCGCCAAGGTAATTTGACATATCTGATAAACCTATACCTTGATGGTGGTCTTCATTTAATATGGAACCTCACTCTGATAACTGAAGATTTCGCCTTTCATTTAGTTAGAGCCAAAAAGCAAATAATTACAAACTGCTCCTACTCTGCCTTGAATTTAAAAATTGCATTATTTTTTTGAAAATATGAGCTTTGGAGTTATATTGGAATTTGGATGTATTGAAAAAATCCACTTGGATTGAGTTCATTTTGAGGTAAGATCCGTTGTAAGGTTTGAACTATTTTTCTCTTCGCAGAGAGTTTATTCCATTCGAATCGCATCACGACCTACTTTCATCATATGCGATGCACTTCCCGAATTTTTATACAAAATAAAATAAATTATTTTCTTCTTTTTAGTTCGGTTTGCTATTTAACTATTAATTTTAGTTTTTTAGGGTTCCGTACCCAAAGAGTAACTAAACTGAAGAGTAACTAAAGGAGACTTCGCTGTCTGTCTGTCCGTCCGTCTGTCTGTCACCAGGCTGAATCTCGAGAACCGCGATAGCTAGCAGTTGAAATGTTCACAAATTGTGTATTTTTCTTGCCGCTATAACAACAAATACTAAAAATAAAATAAATATTTAAGGGGGCTCCCATACAACAAACGCGATTTTTACTTTAATAATAAATAATAAAATTAAAATAAAATAAATATTTAAGGAACCCTTCGTGCGAGAGTTCGGCTCGCACTTGGCCCATTTTTTGAACTAGGTATAACCTCGATGCACCGAAAAGTACGATCATAGTAACTGAGCTCTGCTACTCACGGTTGAAATTTGGTATATACAAATTTCAACCTTTTAACTCAAGCTATGCCGAAGCTATGGAGATGAGCAAATTTTCAAAAATCACAAAAAAACTAGAAATCTCTATGTAGAATAGCAGGGGAGAAAAATAATTTTTTACTTCCAAAGGGAACTTCCATAAACTGAACCCAATACATTTGGTGATGCAAAATCCTTCAAAAATAATTTTTTAGCTATATACAACCTTTTAAAAAACCTAAAATACTAAATTAATGATAATAATGATAATAATAATAATAATGTTTATTCATCCAAAAACTTATTGTTACACAAAATAGTACAATAAAGGTTGAATACGTCAAATTGACTAACAACGAAAAATATAAAAAACAAAAGAATGCTGTTCAAGAATATTAATTAATTCTTACACCAAACAAAAAATTCCTTTAAAGAATATGGCTCGCATTGAATAAGCATTTCAAATAAAGTTTTCTTGAAAAATTTCGGATTCAATGTCTTGAATTTATGAGGCAGAGCATTAAATAATTTTAAAACCAATGTATAAGGGAGACTTTTCTGTAAAAGACATAGAGTGTTATTGGAAACCTGAATTTACTGTCTTGCAGTATTTGTGCTGACCTTATATAAATAGTGCTCGACCTTAAAATATACTTAACATTGAATTATTGAAACCACAGATCAACAACCTTATGAGGTTACGTTATAATGACAGTGGTAGGTACTTTGTCTTGCTTTATCAAAGGATAGAACATAGAACATAGATAGAAGCCGAAAAAAGAGAGGTTATGACATGTAAATCATGAAATAAGGTCTGGATAGTGCCCTACAGTAACCGCGCACAAATAACGACAAGCAGTAACATTAATAATGTCTCCCTTATTTTAAACATCAACTGCGCATGCGTATATGTCAATATAAGGTCGGCACTATTACTGCTTAACTTTATAAAAGTTCCAATAACTCTCTAATGAGTGACGCGGATACAAGTAAGGCTCAGTGTGCCTTGTATTATTACAGGTTAAATAGTTCTTAAAGTATTCGGAATGAACAGTCATGAAAACAAGTACTCTGTAAATATATAAGCCATATGCAGTTAGAAAATTAATTGCTTTGAAGTGACCTCTACAAGATTCTCTGAAACTCAATCTTAATATGACCCTCAACACGAATTTTTGTCTCAAAAAAACCGAATTTCGAATATGTTGTTTATAATTGATTCCACATCTTTTGCTATCGGCTTTTTTGGAGGTGTGAGGAGATAAAATTCTTTTAGAGGGTTGAAAATGTGTACGTGGATTGAGTTAACGTTAAGGAAGTTCCTTTAGGGTAGAATCCTTTGAGAGTTTACATATTTTCCTTAGTCGCCGCCTAATGTAGAGATTTCATTTATGTTCGTGGTTTTGAAGATTAAGCCCACCTCTACAGATCTTCCAAATTGAGTTAAAATTTGTAGTTGAATTGAAAGGATATAAAGTTAGTGCTCTTTGAGGGACGCGTCTATTATCCTCCATTTACGAATTTCGTTATTTTTAAGTTTTTGTTCATCAGCAAAATGACTAAGGTGTAAGAATTTGTATGTAAAAAAGAACAAAAAAGGAGAAATACGACTTTAGTGGCAGAGCACTGATGCTCACGCCTTTTTAGTCGAATTTTCCCCGAAAATACATACTATTGCATTGCAGTGGATCGAAGGAAAGCAGCAGAAGGAGAGCAGCATCTTCAGCGGCTCTCACCACACCAAATGAGCTGGAATTTGGTATGTGGGGTTCCTTTTGTGGTAGAACAAAACAACCAAAATTGGTCATATTGTTCCAACCGCCGCCATTATTACGTAGATATTTCATGCTTTTTCGTGGTTTTAAAAATGTGCCAAACTCCACAGCTTCTGCAGATTGAGTTAGAAAGTTCAAAATTCGTATGTAGATTGAGTTAATGTTGAGGAAATTACCTGCTTCGCTATCAGTACACGATGCACTTCAAGAATTTTTTTACAATAGAGGGTTGAAATTTGGTACCTACGTTCATTGAGTTGATGTTGAGATACTTTCCTTCGTTGGTTTTTTATTATAAAATAAATTATTGTTTGAATAGCATCTCGACGCGATGCATTTCGCGCGAAAAATACGAGCTTAGTGATGTTCTGTATGTAAAGTATAATTTACATATTTAAAAAGTTGAATCATTATTTTAAGTATGTCTCAAATATTAAAAAGGTGCCTATTAGAAAATAAGAAACAATATAATGAACTGAAAGATAACCTTGAATTTATTTGAGTGATTTTGGTAATAAATATATACACAAACAGCATGAAACTAAATATTTTCATTCTAAAATGTAGGTATGTTGAAAATTTCTTTTGAAATTGAAACAATATATGATATTAATATTTCTTCATAAAGTCAAAAACAATTCAGTTGTGAATAAAGTTTCATTAAAATTTTTTGCATAGGTACATCAAATATTCTTTTCTTCTTGAAATGGATGATTAAGAAACACTGAATTCACTTCTAATAGATTCAGCAGCTTGATTCATCTCAAGTCCTTCTAAAATATACAGAAAATTTTCGATTGTTGCATCCTCATCATCTTCAAACCATAAATGCAGCATATTTTTAGCCCTCTCTACGTCATTTGGATTTTCTTGCTCAAAAAATTCGATTTCATCTGGCTTGAATCCTGTAAATATATAAGTTAAAATTTTTCACTTCATAGAGAAAACATTTTCATGAAAACAATAAAAAAAAATGGAAATTAATGGAAATACTTTTTATCTCGTTTAGAACAGTTGAAAAAATAAAAAAATGGAAATTAATGGGGGGAAAATGCTTTTTCATTGGTTAAGAACAGTTGAATTTTACATATTCATCATTTTAATCTAAGCTATTTGAAAATTTATAATGTATGAAATGAATAAGTTTTATATCCATTCCAATAAACTAAATAATTCGATAAAAATATTCATAGCAAAAACAGCACAATGTTGAGAAGAGAAGTCAAAAAATTTGAAAGAATACAGAAAACATTTAGCAAGAGAAACACAAAAATCAACTGCATATATTGATAATTATACAGATAATAATTATTTCAGAGTACCAAAAGAGAATTCTGGTCCAAATATTCTAGAAAAATTGAATCAAACAAAATTAAAAAAAATTTGACCAACCTAATTTAGTGGCAAGCTTCTTCCAATCTAACACCACTTTTTCACTGATAAACTGCAACTGAACAGCAGTGATATTTTTATTTTCATTTCTCGGATTTTTATCATCAACAAATTCTTCTGTATTAACATCTTCTTTCATATCTTCTGTTTGCTCGGATTCCTCCTTGAATAAGTTTTCAGTTTCCATTTCTTCGTTGTCTTGCTGACTTTCCTGGGTGCTACTTCCACCACCTTCTTTCTTGAACTAAATGAATATTTTCGTTGAGATAAATACCAAATTTGAATTCAAGAGGAAGTAATTTAATTAATCTACCTGCCACAATCCAACCAAAAAATTCACAAATATGTGTTTTTAGGGATTTATATCAAATTTTTATTGAGTGGTAACGCATGTTTTTACTCTACCGGGGCTTCTTCGGACACTTGTTTATCCTTTATTTATATATTTCGAATTCCTGATTAAAAATATGATTTCCCGAAATAAATAGTTAGCATAACTTGAATTATTTTTATGATTTTGAAAATTATTTTTATGTTCAATTCTTGCGTTGAAATTTCTACAGAGTTAATTCAGAAAAAGCCCCTGCAGAGGGTATCGTGAGCCATCATAATATAAAATTTTGTATGAATATATGAAACAATTGTTATTCTTAGGTTTCTAATTGAAATTTATTCACATCAAGTAAAGGACTCCATATTAAGGTTTTGTAATAGCAATCGTTAACATAAATGTTTGAGTATTTAATCAATCAATCAATCAATCAAATGGTTTATTGTGCTAATATACAAAGAATTTGTTCACACTCGTCAGAAAATTGTCAATAAAATAACCTAAGTACATAAGTATTCTCAATAAAATAGTCTACACTAATCATTGTTACATAAAACACTTAATCCAATCAGTCAAAATCCAAATTAAAAAACACAAGTAGGATACTCAGTGTATTAAGGTGCAAGACGGACGCTATCCGACAAATTAAAATAAATTAAAACTAAATTAAAACTGGCAATTGAGGAACTCATCTACACCATAAAATGACTTTTTCAATCAAAGTTTTTTTACATGATATTTAAATGCCTTTATAGGCTTTTCTTTAATTAAACAGGGCAGCTTGTTAAATAGCTTTACTGCGATAAATTCTGGTCTACTCTGGCTCTTTCCCAGGCGACAATACATAGGAACATAGTTGGTACTGTTTCTAGTGTCATGATCATGTACTTCCTGATATGTCAGAAGGCCATCCTTCTGCCGTATATAAACCAAGTTCTCAAGGATATATAAGGAGGGAAGAGTAAGTATGCCCAACTCAGTGAATGCACTTCGGCAGTCCTCCCTATACCCCAGTCCAGTCACAATCCAGATAGCTTTTCTCTGCAGACCAAAGACCCGCTGCGAATGAGAGGAACCCCCCCACGCGAGCACACCATATGACATGACACTGTGAAAAACACCAAAGTAAGCTGTTCTCATGGTGGCATCAGACACACACCCATACCGATTACGTAACAGAAACACACTACTGCCAAGTCTTCCGCAAATACTCTCAATGTGAGTATCCCACTTTAATGTCTCATCCAGGAGGATGCCAAGAAATTTTACTGGAGATGTTTTATCAGCAAGCACAGTATTTCTTAGGGTAAAAGTCATCTTTTGCGTCTTCTCCTGGTTCAACATGAGCCTGTTTGACAAGAACCAGCTCTCAACCTGCAGTTTAGCCTCATTTAGGCTTGCATTGGCTCCTGCCTCAGATTCCCTAGTCGTAAAGACTGTAGTATCATCAGCAAAGAGCACAAATTTACCTGTTTGGTTTATTAGGGGAAGATCATTGATAAAAATCAAGAAGAGAACCGGCCCCAGCACAGAGCCCTGGGGGACACACACACTTACACCAGCTGGAGCAGATAACCGTCCATTGGCTCTGACCACCTGCCAGCGATCCCGCAAGTAGCCCGATATGAGTCCAACGCTCCCATCATCAAATTTATAATAATTAAGCTTTTGAAGCAATAACTCATGGGACATGCAATCGAATGCCTTGCTAAGATCGCAGAACATGGCAGACAGATAGAGTCGGTCTTCATAACCATTCAATATGTTATGCAAAAGTTCAAGTATGGCATGTATAGTGTTCTTACCCTGTCTGAAGCCAAACTGGCACTCAGAAAATAGGTTATTCGATTCAAAAAAATTTATAATTTGAGTTGCCATTACTTTTTCAAATATTTTGGATATAATTGGAAGTAAAGAGATAGGCCTATAGTTATTTACAGAATTCTTATCTCCTTTTTTGAAAATTGGAGAAACTATAGCTTTTTTGAGACAAGATGGAAAAATTTGTTCAGATATACACAGATTAATTAACTTAGTTAGAGGTATTATAATTTGATTTTCAATTGCCAAAATGGTTTTTACACTTAATTCATAAATATCACAGCTTTTTTTAGTTTTCAAACCATTTATAATCTCTCTAATATCATTATAATTTACTTCCTTAAAACTAAACTTATCACAGGTCAAATTTGCTCTAGAGAGGTGGAGAAGAGGATCAGAGTTACTCACTGGGAGATCTTTCAGGAGCTCTCTCAGCTTGAAACTCTTTTTGCTTCTTTTATAGCAGTTTTATATTGTTTTTTCAAGTCTTTATAGTAAAGCCAATCATCTGCCCTGTCAAAAGTCCTACACACCCCACTCACAAATGTCAAGGTCTCTCTCATTCGCTTAAGGTCATTAGAAAACCAGCTTACCCTGTTTGGATGGTCTGACCTCTTTGTATATGTTTTTTCAGGAAATGCATGTATAAATGCTTCACTCAAAATGGACATAAAAGTATCAAACTTATTACCAGCGCTCATACCCCTGAGTTCAATAAAATCCCATGAGGCATTATCTATAATTCTAAAGAATTCACCGATTCCCTTCTGAGTAATAGGTCTATATGTGGTCTTAATAAACTCTACCATATTTATCCAGGACATACCGGTACTGGTTTGAAAAATCAGGATATAGAATCAATTATTTTATTATGGGAAGAATATAGTTCAAATAAAACATGACACAATCATCACAATTACTGCATCAACTAACCTTTTGTTCTTGGGCGATTTTTCTAACCATCATTTCTATATAAGAGGACTGTTGATTTACAGCCACTCCACTGAAAGTGAAGAAATGCGGACTCCTTCTTGATAATAATCTCAATGCTCGCCAGCCAAAATTACTATCCTTCACTAAATTATTCTCATCTTTTATCAATTCACCAGATTCTATTTGCTCTATAGCATCTTTGAAGTAACTCTCTAATGTCGGAAGGAAGTCTCGTTCTTTTCCCTTGCAAGCTTCTAGATTATCCGGGCATAAGTTCCAAAGTTTTGTTAGTTCATTGCTAGAAAAAATAGTAAATAGTATTGATTAACAAAACTAAATTCGAATTTACTACGTTTATTATCACAAAATATTTTGAAAAATATAACACTGCGATTGCAATTTCGGATTCAACGTTTTCAAATCATTGCCGTGAAAACCACCACCCATTTCCACAAATAGATAATTTTCAAATCATGCACAAATTACCGAAAGGAACCAAACTTACTTACTTAGAATCATTAGAAATTTTTAAACTCAATAATAATGCAAAAGATATCTTGCTGAACGACCAGATTGACTTGATATATTCTCCTATATTTAGTGTATTTAAACAATGATGACTTTTCTAAGAACATTGTATTGTACCAATTTGTGAAATTCACTCGATTAGCCCTTCTTGAAATATGTTCCTCTTGTCTATTTAGGTACCTGCAATAATCCTTTCCCACCCGTAAGCGCAAATCTATAATTATTCTGTACTCAGTTCTTAACTCAATCTGCCCGATGATGGTCTAGTGACCGAAATTGCAATCGCAGTGTTATATTTTTCAAAATATTTTGTGATAATAAACGTAGTAAATTCGAATTTAGTTTTGTTAATCATGTTAAATTATCACGTAGTAACGACGGATTCCATCAACTATTTAAATAGTATTGATTTAAGACACATTTTGAAAATAATTGAAAAGGAATATGCTTATATTATTACAATAATGAATTTAAGTAAATAACTAAGAAAGATAATATCTTTGATCAAAGCATCAAATTTTTGTAAAATACTACAGAAAATTTGAAAAAACAATAAATCTCACATGACCAAATAATTTCACTGTGATAATTGTTTTTGAAATTCGCAAGTAAGCTAACAGTTTCATGAATATTCCTAACATGATGAAATTTGAATAAGAAATTATACAATACAAATTCTATTACCAACTTGTCTAAAAACAAAAAAAAATTGATAATAAATGTGCAGAATGAATAGCTACAGTTTTCAATCACAAAAAATATGTGATCAAGAAGCTCTGAATCGTTTTATGAAATATATTACTCTCACAGTGTTATTTTCAAAAATAGAAAACTGACTATTACAAACCTTCCCATATAGTACTTGTTTTCTTTGTTAGCATGTTTTATCAAATCACCCAGAAAAGGTTGGTTACTTTTATGTTGAGATTTTTCCAAGGGTTCAGTTAAAATACTTTGCTTTTTGAATTCTGAAAAAAACTGATATCAATTCAATATTCAAAAAAAGGAATTAATGAAACTATTGAAGATACATAGATTTATTACCTGGACATCCATCATTCTTCCATGCATTCCAGTATTCCTCTCTGCTTAGAATGTTTGAAACAATTTCTGCAAACCTTTCACCATCTGGAGGTGTTTCTCTGAGCAACTTATATATTTTTTCTGAAGTACTTTGTACCCATTCCTTTTGATCTGTTTTCAATTCAAAAGACTCTCTGAAAATAACAAACTATAACCAACTGTTATTCTCATATAAGAGTTATAAACTTACGATTTGAATTTAACTGAGCATGTTAAATATTGAAATAAAATCAAAAACTGTAATAGTACAAAGCGTCTGAAGTTGTTATCATATAATTGAAGATCCAGTAGTTTTTGACTAGTCAAATATTTGGAAAAATACATCGTATCCTTACGTTCATTTGTATTTACATGTTTACCTATATATTCCAATTTGAGTCCTTGGAAAATACTGAGGATACTTTGAGAATGCTGAAATATAAAAAATATAAAGTATTCATGGTTACTATCTACATATTTAATATAAATGAAATACTAACAGAGCAAAATAATTTCCACTGGACCTTGTCATAACACTGGGCAGGATATCTGAAAAAATCTTGAAGGGACCAAAACTTGCAATATAAGGTAAAATCTATAACAATGTTCTTTTTATTATCTCCAGTCTCAATTTCCAATGTACTTTCTTGGGAAGAATCAGTACCATACTGAGTTGTGTTTTCTAAATTGAATTCACTAACTATATTTAAACCAGATCTCTCAGAAAATGGAAAGAATTTGGCCAAAAATAATAGTATTCTCCCACAAAAGATGGTAGCTGTTGATCTAGACAATCTCCTTAACAAATCATTACATAACCGAAGTAAATTATTCTTACATCCACTGAAAAATAATTCTTCTTTCCAAACAGAAACATTTTCTTCCACAAAAGAAAACATATCTTGGCAAGCATCCAGAGTAAGAGCTTCAAATATATCTCCCATAATTTGAACCGGTAATGTAGATGTGGTTAATCCATGTCTGCATGTCTCAATACAAAAACTCACATAGTTTTTGAGTGTGGTCACGCCGACTTCTTTCTCTAAAAAATCTATTAAAGTATCTCTAAACGCCTGGTCCAATGGATTCTTCAAATCTATTTCGGTTTTGTTCAATGATTTATTTTTCGTTTTGATTACTTCTATATTTCTACTCTTGAAGGCTTGTCGTAAAACAGTTTTATATTCTGTTCGTAATATTTCAAAATTTATCTCTGCCATCATCAATTGTCCCCAAATCAAATTGAACAGAAAATTTCAACAGACATCAAATACTATATGCGTAACAAAATGTTATACGAGAAAAGCTTCACAGCAAAAAAAGTCTATATGAAAATTCAACAACAAATGAATTAGGACTTGTAAATTACATTAAGTAACTTTTATACTAGTTAATCTTACGAATGAATATCACACACAACCGTAACAACATATACTTAACCTCCAGAATTGTTTACAAGCAAAATAACGCCACAAAAAAAATTTAAGACTGTTTTGCTTTCTTTATTTAGTCTCAATGATAAAATTATGTAACCAAACAATGGCGCTTGGTTGTTGAAAACAAGTTTGACACCTGATTTTTTCTACAAAGATCCCACATAAAAAAATATTCACCGTATGAAAATATTTTATTACATATATTTTGTTGAACGGCAAAATTTCATGTCAATATATTTCTTATCTAATAATTAGATAATATATAATAATAATAGACCTTGAATAATTAGGTACCCTTCGGGCTACATTTCTAAATATATATTTTTTCAACATCGTTAATATATTTGATTCAGTTAAATTGTTCGTTCATCTATTGAAATTAAATCATATATATATATATATATATATATATATATATATATATATATATATATATATATATATATATATATATATATATATATATATATATATATATTTATTATATATTTATATATATTTATATATATATATATATATATATATATATATATATATATATATATATATATATATATATATATATATATATATATATAGTATTTATTTGAATTGTTGTTGTCTGTGAACTATTTTTAAATTTTTGCAGGCTTGGTGAATCTCAAAAAACTCGATTTTACTAAAAAGTTGACGTTTCGCCACGACATTCCTGTCTTTTTCAAAACTTTTTAATAAAATCGAGTTTTTTGAGATTCACCAAGCCTCTTATTGCAAATATTGCAGATGAAGATCCTCCGAATCCGAATTAATCCGAAACAGCTGTGACTAAAAGTGTAATAGCGTTCTCCATTGGTAGAACTAGTGCGCACTGAGTGCAATTTTTATGATCCATTGGTAAGCTTAGTGTGAGGGTTCTTGATCCATTGGGAAACTAGTGCCGTATAAATTGAACTGAGTGCATGTTTTTTGGCACGAGGTACGAGAGCTCGTGCCGGGGTCAGTGCAGTTATTTGATTTGAATGAATAACAGAATAATTAATATTGAGAACTTTAAATTAATAATTTTATAAAGTTTCACCATGATCTAATAAAAAAATTATTCCTGTACTGCTTCGTGACGGTTAAATATAATGGAATATACATTTAATTGTGTGAAAATAATCCAGAAAATTGTTATTGAATGATTTAAACTTTATATAGTTACTTGAACCAATTTTTAGAGAATAAATGTATGTACTTCAAGAGTTATAATATTAATTAGTTGTTTTGTCAGTTTTTCAGCTAACATATAATAATAATTAATTTCATCGCCTTATAGGAAATATCTTGCATCTTATAATTACTTATATAAAGTTTTACAGATCAAAATTAGAAATAAATCTTAATCAGTGAATCAATACACTTTATACAAGGTAAATTACTGACTGCATAGTTACCTTAGCATACAACCTACCTGTCAAAACCTTCCATTCTATAAATATTTGGTAGAGGTTCTTTCAATGAAACCATACCATTATTTATTAAATCAATAATGTAAGAACACGTAAATTCCTCGTAATCTGTTATCAAAGCACACTCTCTCAAAAAGCAGTCTGGCCAGAAAAAGTTTAAATAAAAATACTCAGTTGTCAACTTAAAAAGCATATCCCAGTCATCAATAGGGACACAACGGGTTACTTATTCGTTATTAATTTCAAATTGAAGGTTTATTTCTTGGGTAATTTTTTTACATTTCATAAACAAAGAAAAACTTCAATTTTACGATTGAAAATAAAGAAGCGGAACTTAACTTACATAACCTCAAAAAACAAACAGCTGTAGTGTTACCGAAACCCGAAACGGAATTTATAAGGTCAGCTTTGTGACAGAACTAATCGAGTTCCAGTGCCGCACCAGTTTTACCAATGGAGAACGCTATAAGTGTTAGTTGATAACACTGATCCTAACCTAAGTTCTGTTACCTGTATATGAAATCACAAAATTAAATTTTCATAATTTTTCTGATATTAAGGCCTTATCAGTAAGTGTAAATGAAATACCAATGGAAAGTCTAATATTTCTGGTAGAACTCTATATGTAAACTGTTTCGATATTTTTCACACTTTAACTATAATCATTCAATCTTGAATTAAGAGATATCACAATGTTACAGCTGTTTCTGGCTTTTCAGTAGGAGGAGGAGGAACTAATACACTTCAACATTTTCTTTTGATGAATAATGAATAAGAGACCATGACTTATAGGGCAAGGTTTGAATGATTCTCATAATAAATTATTAAATGTTTAAATACTTAATTTTTAGACTGAGGGAATTTGACAATATACTTTCCCAAGAAGATGTAGATTTGAAACAATTGAAAGAAATAGCATTTCATGGTAAATCAAGTTCTCAAATGTTATAACATCTGAGAGTTTATTTGTAAGCATTTAAACTTTTAGGTATTCCTGATGATCAGGGATTGAGATCATTATGTTGGAGGCTTCTATTGAATTATTTGCCTGTTGAAAGAAGAACATGGAATTCATTTTTAACAGAGAAAAGAAATTTATACAAACAACTTATAGGTCAGTTTTCATTAATAAAGAATGTTGAAAATCACATTTTGAATTAATTAATATATTTACAAAATACTGTTATTTCAGATGAGTTGATTGTAATGCCAGGTTCAAACGAATCAAATGGAGATGTTACCTGTGATGATCATCCATTAAGTATCAATCCTGATAGTCAATGGCAAGCATTCTTTAAGGATAATGAGGTTCTACTTCAAATTGATAAGGATGTTAGGAGACTGTGCCCCGATATATCTTTTTTTCAGCAACCAACTGACTTTCCTTGTACTAAAATTGTCGATAGTAAAGAGGAAATCAGATTGCACAAAAGAGTACAACGAAGCGTGTTGAAATCTGCAAATGTTGAACGAAAAGGATTGGGTATTACAAAGGTAATTATAATTTGTAACAAACATTTTTTGTTATACAAGAATAGATTGAAAAAAGCTAAATTGAATTTCCAACCATCAATTTACAATATCATTATTCATTAAAAAAAATATGTTCATTTCTATAGAATTTAAATAGAAACATAAAAATGTGATTTCTAATTACCTATATAAAAAACATGTAATTGATGATTTTTAACAATACTATCCTTCTGTGTGAAGCTATGTTGTGATAGACTTTTCTGGCAAATTCGGAGCATTCTAATAGTAATTTTGAATCATATAATGAATTTAACCGATAAAAATTCTGGTAAAATAGCTGAAATTAATAAAAAAATAAAATTTAAAATTTACTATAATATGTAAAATATGAATGAGAACACAAAGAAGCACTGAATAACAAGTGATATACTACATATTTTCAGTTAGAGCTGAGCCATTATTTTAGTTTTGGCAGGCTGAGACTACAATAATATTTTTATAAGTATTTGAATCGCTATATGCAGAAACAACACATGTCCAAAAAATCAGTTTTAGAGGAAATGAAAAAAACACTCCCAAGTCTACTCCAGGCAACATATTTTATATTAAAAATGCTAAAACGATGGTTTAGAGTTATTCTAAGGAAATGACAGTCTAACTTAAATTAAAAAACATAACATTGATTTCCTAGAATTTGTCAAAATAATGGACATGGGTCGTTTCTGCGTAGCATGGATTTTAAATAAGAAATGTTTTATTTCAAAAGGAAAATATATTGTAGAAAGTTAACAAATATAATGTTTATATTCTCCGATTGGTGGTAGTAGGCCATAGAAGTATTTCTTTATAAAAGTTTTGAAAATTTTCCTCCACAAACGTAGAGCATTTTCTTATGTGTTCCATTTTGCTTGATTTTATTTCAACTTTTCCTAAAGGATATGCTGGAGCAGATGGAAAAATCGTTAAAATTTTACCTAGTTGCTGGAGTTTGAAAATATGCTTAATAGCTCCATCGATAAATTCCGAGACAGCTGGTACGCTTTTTGAAATAGTTTCCTCAGATAAACAGTTTTTTTTTATAAAACATTGGCCACCAATCTTTAAAGTTAACTACATCGCTTGTAGTAACTTCTTTCACTGAAAACTTGTTGGTGGTGCTGCTACTTACAATAAGCTCTGTAAGTTGATGAACTGTGAAAATTCTATCCGTTTTTCTCAATTTTCGTTTTATCATCGCAAAGTATCTATCGCAGGGAAGGAATGAATGCCCTCTGACTGGAAAATAGTGAATAATTTTCGAAAATTGGTCAGCGTCGGTTAATGCAAGGAACATGCGTATTAAGGTATGATTTTTATTTTGCCCCCAGCAGTTATCGCTAAAGAGGTGTAGTTCAAAAAAAAATGAGCAAATTTCATTACCTGTTTTCTTTGCCTCCCCTTCGTGATATATATACATACTTGCAGTATTTTGCTTAATGTTATGAATACAAAATACTGAAACAGTAAAATGTTTATAATAGAACACATCACCAACCGGTGTTTTTGGCAACTGAATATTCTGCATGAAGTCAAAAGCTAGTGCCAACACATTATCTCTCCTCGTGGATTGATTATTCTCATCTTTTAATTTGGTATAAAACTTTTTACTTCTGCGTTTGTGGACCATGAGCTCCGCCACTGCTGTTCGTTTGGCAATTTTATTCAAATTTTGGTCTTTAATTTTATTACTCAAAGTTTCACACGTTGCACACACATCTACTTGAGGGCGGCCAAACCGCAAAGAAAAGTTTTCACGAAAGTATCGGGTAAAATAAGGATAGCTTAGTTTAACACATGGATACTTTTCCTTAAATAAGTCATACATTATTTTAAGGTTTAATTCATTGCTTAGGTATTTTAATTCTCGATTTGCACAGTGGCTTATTTTAATCGGAAATGAGTCAATATGTTGTCGTACAGAAATCTGAACATTGCGTTCGTAATCCTGAGGAGTTGCCTTTTTTTTCCCCGTGAACTAGTATCTTCACTATTTTCCATTTCACACTATTAATAACTTATATAACGAATGAACTGCAATCACTTAAACACGACCACATACATCGAATAATAACATCTTTTAAAATTGAACAAACGTCTAACTGTCAAAAGCAAAAACTCGCCTGCTCTAAGCCTTCTAAGCAAAAACCTCACATGTCCGGGACATATGCTGTTTCTGCGTAGTACTTCTGAAATATATTCGTGTTCATTGCGAACTAGGCATTAGGACGTGTGTGGTTTAGTCATAGTATGAAGAATTTACCCTTGTAGATCTTATTTCCGCCATAAACTCATTTTGGTAAAAAATGGACATTGTTGTTTATGCATATAGCGATTCATTTGAACTAATCACATCACCATTCAGAAAATAACAGTAATCTACTTCACAGTAAGAAAAGATCTTGGCAACTACTGATTCTCAAAATATAACAATAAGCTTTCATATGTGTTTGAAATAATTATAGACCAGCAGTACAAAAATAGCACTCTGCAGCTTTCGTCACTAAAAAGTATTCATATATTTGATCAGTCTTCATCAGGTTATGAATGTTATTTATATATTATCCTAATTGGTTTTCTGCTCACATATTTATATTTTACGCTGAAAGTATTGGTACTCAAGAGGGTGGAGGGTAAACATATGTGTTGCTCTTGAAAATATATATGTATATTGTTTGCTGGAAACAAAAATGTCACTTAATGTGACATTGTGAAGAAAATATTCATATTATCTTATAAAACAAATTTTTTTTCAACATGCGGCTCTATTTAGTAGCAGGTATAAATATTTATGTAAATATGAGGAATGAACATTTGAGGCATGTTTGTTAGATCTTTATTTGTAAAATATAATATTTTTATGTTTTGCATGATATTTCAATTGTTCATTTATTTAAAAAACTTCAAAATACTGCATTGATATTTTCAAATAACTTTTTTTAGATTGCTCTAACTACAAAAAAAGCAAACGAAGATTATGCTCCAATGGCAGAGGGAAAAGAAGCTCACTGGGAAGTGGTGGAAAGAATTTTATTTCTATATGCCAAATTGAACCCTGGACAGAGTTATGTACAAGGAATGAATGAAATTGTTGGACCAATATACCACGCTTTTGCCTCAGATCCTGATATCTCCTTCAAAGGTTACTGAATACAATATATATATATATATATATATATATCTATATATATATATATATATATATATATATATATATATATATATATATATATATATATATATATATATATATATATATATATATATATATATATATATATATATATATATATATATATATTTATATATATATATATATATATATATATATATATATATATATATATATATATATATATATATATATATATATATATATACACAGGGTGAGCCAAACTCGATGGCCTATTAGACGTTTCTGGAGAACGGAACATACGATCATTCTGAAATTTTGGTTTCTTGAGTAATCAGTTCTATCTTATCTATTTTCGGCGCTGCGGTGTTGCCGCTAATATTGAAAAGTAACAACAACTTTGATATTTTAAATGGGACACCCTGTATATCACTGCATTTTTCGCTTTGCTATTGCTTCACAATTATTTTCGTATAATACTTCCCTATACCTATCTCCACTGGTTTTCGAGATATTCATGGATTTCCTTATTTTTTGTGCGAAACATAGCTTCAATCAAATGTTCGTTACTGAGGGTATTAGGTTCGTAGAAAGTTGAAATTTTGGACGTAGTTTGACAATATCCTGTTTATCAGTTGTGTCTAATGAAATTCGTTTTTCGTTATACAGGTCGTTCAAAATTTCTGATTTCACCGATAGGTACAAAAATAGTGAAAAATGCATTTTTTCAAATGGAACACTCTGTATATCATTAAATATAATGAAAGGCAACTAAAGGTCCTTTCAAGTGATGTATCATGTTCCTATACCTAAATAGTCAGGTTTCCTCAAAAGCACGTACTATCCTTTGTTCCAATTCGTCCCTCGAATTTACAGGTGTTTTATATACAATCTGTTTGATTTTTCCCCAGAGGTAGAAATCTAGAGGACTAAGATCTGGGGATCGCGGTGGCCAAGGCTGTGGACCTAAGCGTCTTATCCACCGATCTTCAACGTTTGTAGTCAGTTCTCTGCTTACTTCTTGAGTACAGTGAGGAGGGGCACCGTCCAACTGATACCAACAACTCCGATATACATGAAGCGGCAAATTGTCCAAAAAGTCGCTAACAGTTGTTCTCAGAATATTCAAATATGTTCCAGAATTCAAGTTTTCATCATAAATACAATATGATAATTTATCATTCATAAGTAAACAAAACACATTTAAGCTGAATTTATCTAGAAATCCCCTTTCTTTTATAAAATGGGGATTTTCTGCAGCCCTAAAATGATTGTTTTTATGATTGAATAGTCCCTCTCTCGAAAATTCAGATTCATCCATCCATATAATTTTCTGGAGGAAATTTGGATCTTCATAAGTCCATGTTAAAATCCATTCACAAAACTCTACACGTTTTGGAGGATCATCTCTATGTAGGGCATGAGCTTTGATGAATTTATAATCATGCATTTTATGATTTTTTAAAATTCTTCTTGTCGAAGTGTAAGCTGAATCCACAAAGGATCTTCTTATGGATACATTGGGGTAGGCGTGGAAATACCCCAAGACGTTGATTTTTATTTCATCTTCAGTTATCGGTTTAATTTGATTTCTTGGTGCTCCAATATTCCCAAGCACAGCAAAATTCCGTTCAATTCTTCTGAATTTTTTTCTATTCATTTCCAGTAAATTAAGACAAAGTTGATTGTATTTCCTACATGTTCTTGAAACAATTCTTTGGCACTCACCGTGAATATAAAACAAATTGAAAATATCTGCATTTGAATATGCATTATCATCCATTTTCAATACAGTCTTTGGCAGATACACCATTAAAATCACTGCTTGTCAAACTGAAAGTTTGTTTCGCTCTCTTCTGATCACGGCACTCTACATATCATCTTCAATTTCCAGTAAAACGAATCGAAATAGGTCATATTTTCCAATGTTTATAGAAACTTGCTTTTATCTCAGAAACCTTACTATTTAGGTATAGGAATGGTACATTATTTGAAAGGACCTTTAGTTGCCTTTCATTATATTTAATAATATACAGGGTGTTCCATTTGAAAAAATGCATTTTTCACCATTTTTGTACCTATCGGTGAAATCAGAAGACCCTGTATAACGAAAAACAAATTTCCTTAGACACAACTGATAAACAGGATATTGTCAAACTACGTCCAAAATTTCAACTTTCTACAAACCTAATACCCTCAGTAATGAACATTTGATTGAAGCTATGTTTCGCACAAAAAATAAGGAAATCGATGAATATCTCGAAAACCAGTGGCGAAAAATGCAATGATATACAGAGTGTCCCATTTAAAATATCAAAGTTGTTGCTACTTTTCAATATTAGCGGCAACACCGCAGCGCTGAAAATATTTTAGATCGATGGAACGGAACTCATTACTCAAGAAACCAAAATTTCAGAATGATCGTATGTTCCGTTTTCCAGAAACGTCTAATAGACTATCGAGTTTAGCTCACCCTGTATATATATATATATATATATATATATATATTAAATAATATTTATACTGGTATGAGGTCATTTATTAATAATAAAACTTTCTAAATATATTACGCGTTGAGTATATATTTGTATTTGAGAATGGCTTAATAGCCGAAACGCGTAATATATTTAGAAAGTTTTATTATTAATAAATGACCTCATACCAGTATAAATATTATTTGATTAATAAATTAGGTCTGTTACAAACTAATCAATAAATATATATATATATATATATATATATATATATATATATATATATATATATATATAAATTAGGTCAGTTACATAAATATATTATATATATATATATATATATATATATATATATATATATATATATATATATATATATAAATATATATATATATATATATATATTTATTATAGATTGTATAGTTTCTAATTTATTTTTTAAATATTATTTATATATATATATATATATATATATATATATATATATATATATATATATATATATATACATAAGAGTGTAGTTTTTATAGATGATCTCATTTTCAGAGCATGCTGAAGCTGACTGTTTTTTCTGCTTTACGAATCTAATGTCAGAAATTAGGGATTTTTTTATCAAGAGTTTAGATGAAACTGACCATGGCATTAATAAAATGATGAATAGAATGCTCACTCAACTTAAAATATATGATATGGATGTCTGGTTGCAATTGCAACAACTGGATTTGAAGCCCCAATATTATAGTTTTAGGTTAGTAAATTGTTATTATGGTACAAGTGATATATGGCCCCTCAAAATATTCTTTTCAAAATAGACTTGTAATTAATTTGTGATACCTGCATATGCAGCAACTTAGCCATAAGGATATTAGTACTATGCTTCAGTTTCTATTGCACAGAACTCTCGTGTAGGTAAACAATGTCTTGACTCGATTTATTCTCGTATATGTTATATATTCCAACAATTAAGTATACCAAAAACTTTGAAATTATTAAGGTAAAAAACTCAGTGAAATAACCTGTCCTTAATTTTATTTCTTCAAAGGCCATTATCTCTAATTACCCTGCCAAAATATTCTGTGAATGTAATACCGGTATAAAAAACCAACATTTTTATGTATTTAGTTCTAGTCTTAATCTGACCGATGATGATCATGTGATCAAATTGCATATATATATATATATAAACATAATAAAATGAAGTTTTGTTCGTGGTCAATTATCACATAGTAACGAGGAATCCATCAACAATTTTTTCTGATGTTCAGTTTAGGTTGTTAGGATGTCATATGGAATCCTCGCCGTAGAAACTATTAGGTTTTTGCAATAAAGATTATTGGACAATGTGTGGCAGAGGGGAAATTGTGGATAATCACTGAATATCCTATTAATTCTTATATTTTTGTAACTTTTTAATGACATTTACATTATTATAAAATTAGTTGTAGTGACAATATAAATACAGAGAATAATAGGAGATATAGAAAAGCGATGATTAAAAATGTTACAAAGCTTTATTGTCAAATCAATATTAATAATATTCATTCCTCCGATGGAGTTTGAAAAATATATTAGAACCAGTGGCGGCTCGTGAGGTTTTGGTTTGAGGAGGCTACAAGAGGTGTTAAAAAATACACCATAAGCAAAAATTTTTAGGATTTCAAGGTCAACCGCCTTATAATTTAAAGAAAATCAAAGTAAAACAAGCACCCTAAGCTAATAATTTGTTTTCACTTTCGAGTGCCTACCTTGAGACCTACAACTCCTATTTACAATATTCACAAAAACTCTTCTCAGCCAATTAATCAATTCATCAAATTTTTTTTTCTTTCACAAAATAGGTACCTACCTACCTACTTAACGAATTTGTTAACAGCTGGTGAGAGCAAATAAAAAGATATTATATATTTTTGAAGATTAGCGGGATTCTGCGATCTTTAACGTTAGTAAAATGATTTATAATATCCTCATAAAATTTTTTGTCTTTCGCCAAAAGTTTTACCAATTCCTTTTCAATAGACAACAAACTAATATTCTTCAAACGATCCTGGCTCATTGAATTTCGTGAATAAGTTTTAATTCTCTTAAGAGTGGAAAACGAGCGCTCTACGGAAGCCGATGTCACCGGGATAGAAACCATTAGACATAAGAGTTTATAAACTTGGGGTAAATCTTGATTCAAATCATTATCAAAAAGGTATTTAATAGTCCTCACATGATTTTCATTTTGCCCCAAAATTTCATTGTCATTATAAACAACACACAGTTCACTTTTTATGGCCACCTTATCAAAAAAAGTGTATTTTGACATAAATTTTCCAAAAGGTTATCTGGAAAATTAGCCGAAAATCCGGTTGACAAATTTTTATTGAGTAAGTCGAAGAAATGCAGTTCTTTCAAATCAGAGAACCTTATTTCTATTTGACCCCTAATAGTATCCAAAATTTCATAAAATATTTGCTTATAGCTCCATATCTGCGTAACTGAATTTCTTTCGTTTTGGGCTAAATTGAGTCGTATCATCAGTAGTTTGAAATACAGAAAATAGTATTTTAAAATAAACTTTGCACGAAATTCTGAAATTTTTTCCAAAAGAAACTTGAGCCGATTTCGTGAGTAAATTACATCTGAAAACTTGTGCTGCAAGATTTCAAGAACTATTTCTGTTTGTTCAAAAATTAATTTAAAGATGTTTAAAAAATATATAAATTCCTTATCTTGTAAGTAAGATATTAATCCGCGTGCTGTACTTAAAGTTACTTTATCGGTGAAAAATTCCTCACTTTCAACGTATAGAATTAAATCCTCAAATCCTAAGCGGCCCCAAACAGAGACATTTTCACTAGTAAAAAGTAAACACTGCCAACAATATAATTTATTTTTTACCTGTGATCCGGTTAGGCAAGGATGTCTCTCATAATTCCTTGTATTAAAACCGCGGCTTTGTTGTCTGTTACGCTGCACCAAATTGTTTAATTCAGGGATAGGTCGCAATGTTTTTATCAAAACTTTATCATCATAACTTAGTGCACTAAAGTTATGGGATAACAAATATTCCACTAAGTCACCATTGAAAATTTTGAAATTAACTTCAGTAACCAAACTCATTTAAAAACAATACGCGAGCAATATAAGTAAACACGCTGCCATTAGTAACTATACGATCACACTACGATTCAGCTTTTCAACGAATTCACTCGATGTCACGCGAAATTCTATAGTTGTGATTGGTCGACATTGTATTAGACTGGGTTTCTATCGGTGTTGCCATTTACATGTGTTTTGCTTTTCTATTGCAATGAAGTATTCATTCCGAGTATTTGCACCGTTGTTTGCTTTTCTGTGGCAGGCATAATGAACGTTGAGAATATACCTTTCTAAGCCTTCCGCAGCGTTGCCACAAATCTTGAAATGAATGAAATGCAGTAAATGTAAATACCTTCTATCTTAATTAATAAATTATATTATATAATGTAGGTTGAAAGGAAGGTAGGCGCATAAAATAATATGATTTTGATTACTATGAATATGCTGAATGCTGACTATTCAATATAATATATAATATATATATATATATATATATATATATATATATATATATATATATATATATATATATATATATATATTAGTGATACACGGAATATTATTGAGGAGGCTTAGCCTCCTTTGACTAGCCGCCCCTGATTAGAACCTACTTGAACAGTAAGTGCTGGCATTAAATTGGGGATTTAATTTTAGGTGGATCACTCTTTTACTCTCTCAAGAATTCCCACTTCCTGATGTTTTAAGGATATGGGATTCCTTGTTTTCAGATGAAAATAGATTCGATTTTCTCATAAACGTATGCTGTGCAATGATCATGTAAGTAAAAATTTTAGCTAAAGTTTCATTTTTGTAGGCGTATTTTCCCCGAAAATAATAGACTATTGTAACTGTAAATTTAGTGAAAATTATGCCATCTTCAAACTTTGGGCAAGGTTGGAGCATTAGCAGAAAATTTTCAAACCGGTAGTAGGAATTTGTATGTAAAAAGAACAAATTTAATATGAGAGGAAAATACGACCTTAGTGACGGAGCTCTGCTGCTTATACGTTTTTTATACATTTGTAGTTGAATTAATTTTTCTTCTGCTTATTCTCATAGAATAGTACGAGACAGACTTCTTCAAGGAGATTTTCCGTCCAATATAAAACTTCTGCAAAGTTTTCCACCAATGGATGTTCAAATCATCCTTTGGAAGGCGATGGAGCTATCCAAAATACAACTGTAAATGTTTGAAATAAAGGGTTTTCCAATAAGAGGTTACATTTTGATATTTAAAAAAAAAACGAGTATTTTTTTAAAGAAATCAATGAATGTTTATTTCATTAGAAAGAGGAAGATATGCCATTAATATTTGAAAACGATATCAGCCAAATGTCCGCCACGGTTACGCTTGCAGCACCATATCCTTTTCATGAGATTTTCCATGACCAATTCACACATTTGCGGATGTATGCCCTCGATAACTTCACGAATTCCATCTTTGAGATCCTGAATCGATTGTGAAGCATTGGCATAGACCTTATCTTTCACGTGGCCCCAAAGAAAAAAGTCTAAAGGTGTTAAATCACAAGATCTCGGTGGCCAATTTTGATCACCTCTTAGCGATATAACACGGTTAGGAAACTTTTCTTGCAAAATTGCGATTGTTTCGTTGCTTGTGTGGCACGTTGCGCCGTCTTGCTGAAAATAAATTTCGTCTACATCAATATCTTCCAATTCCGGCCATAAGAAATCATTAATCATAGCTCGGTAACGCAATCCATTCACCGTAACGGTTGCACCAGCTTCATTTTCGAAAAAGTAGGGTCCAATCACACCGCCAGCCCAAAAACCACACCAAACAGTGACACGTTGCGGATATAGAGGCTTTTCAACAATCATTCTAGGATTTTCTGAGCCCCAAATGCGGCTATTTTGCTTATCAACGTAACCTCCGAGGTGAAAATGGGCCTCATCACTTAAGATAATTTTTCGATGAAAATCCGGATCATTTTGATGCATTTGATGGACCCAATCAGCGAAGATACGACGTTTGTGGTGATCGGCTGGCTTGAGTTCCTGTGTTAACTGAATTTTGAAAGACTTAAGTCTTTATGCAAAATACGGTGTAATGTCGTTTGTGGAATGTCTAATTCCAAAGATCGACGGGGAATCGATAAACCTGGGGTTTCTTCAACACTACGGGCTACAGCAGCAATATTCTCAATTGTTCTTGAGCGACGCACACGGTTTCGATTCTTCACATCACTAACTTGTTCCAACTGCTCAAATTTTTTCACCAGTTTCACTATTGCCGGGCGAGAAGGTGCTTCACGATGACCAAAAAATTCTTTAGTTTTGCGAACTGTGACTGCAAAATTTTCACCATTTTTGTAGTGAATTTTAATAATTTCAATGCGTTGCTGAAGCGTGTATCGTACCATTTTTAGTAATGGCAAAGTTTTTACTTGTCAAATGTCAAAAGATGACAGCTTTAAAATTGACAGCTGCCTAAACATCGGGCTATTCAAAATGAAACTTCTTATTGGAAAACCCTATACTTAAGATCATTCCAATAACTCTTGATTGATTATATTGACGATTATTCATATTGAACTTATCACCTTCATAATGATAATTTTGTATTTCAAAAAAATTTATATTCGCACTATGTTCTCTTTATCTCGAATTTGAAATATTTTATATTGGAATTTAATCATATACTATTTATGCATATTCTACCTGTCCTTATTTTCCAATATATTGGAACTTTTATTGTAAGAGAAAATTATATTCAAGATTAAGTAAATATTTTCTGAACAACTATTTTGTTTAACAAATCTTTGCATGCTTATGATCATCATTGGTTAGAAAGAAGCCTACCATTTCAGAATCTATTTGGAGAAAAGCAAATTTTTAAATTAAAAATTAATTAAACAAAATTTTTAGTGTTTTGCAGAAATTAAGACCATTTTGTTATATTTCAGAGCTATATTTTACGTTCTTCAAGCCATAATAATTACTTGAGTGAACTGAAGAGCACGTTTCATTTTATAAATATTATCTTCATAAACCTTAAGAACAAAAAAAATTAATCGGCAATGTACAATAAAAGATTTCTTCAAAATGTACTCGTGATTTTATTAATTTTGCTTGCTAATTATGCCAGACAGATACATTTTTTATTGCCTTATTATATTTATATATACTACACTTCCAGATTTTTAATAAAATGAGTTGGACAATAATAAAAGATACAACGATAAATAATCTCACAAGTTTCTCTTTAAGCAATAAGATTTCTACTCACAAATAATGATATGAGAATTATTATATTTCTACTCTATTTTTTGAAACTCTTGTTTTTACTAATAACCTTGTATTCATTGTTTTATTTAAAAAAAAGAAGTGTATTTTCAAAAGATTTGAACACTTTATGTCTTTAAATGTATCACAATCATCTTATCTATTCTTATACTATTCTTTTTAGAATTTACCCCTATGGACAGTTTTTATTACTTCATTATTTACTTAATTTTGTA
Organism: Cynegetis impunctata; assembly: GCA_030704885.1. Lineage (NCBI taxonomy): Eukaryota > Metazoa > Arthropoda > Insecta > Coleoptera > Coccinellidae > Cynegetis > Cynegetis impunctata. The sequence continues at coordinate 457,152 of JARQZK010002207.1, read as the reverse complement.
ATTGCCAAAAAAACCTCAAACCTTCCAACTATAATACTCAGCATTTTATTAGAACAAAATTTTATAACATTATAAATATTCTTATAATTTTGTTATGTTAAGAATGAAAATAGTATGATATCACTTTCTTGAATAATACATTAGATAATGTTTGATATTGAAAACAACTTATTTTTCCAATTTATCTATTAAGGCAATATAAGAATTCTTGAGTAAGTAGCTAGATTCAATCATTATGAATCTTCTTTATGCGAAATAATTCATTGATAAAACTGATGAAAGCAAATTTCCCAACTATAGTGAATGATTGTTAGAGAAAAGCAAGTTTTTATCGCGTCTCATCACTCCCATCTTAAAAATGTGCTAGATTGGCTTTAAATTTAAGGAACCATCTTATGAAACCTTGCGTTGAAAGTGTTATATTGCCTTCAATGAAGTAAATATTATAAAAAAAAATTATTAATTAAATATCAAGTGAGCAACACAATAACATCAAATAAATGATTTGTCTAATTTCTTTGAAATCTAAGTTAATAAAAACATTCTCTTCCAGAAATGATTTCATATACAGCTTTAAATGTAGTGCAGCCCTTCCAACTATATTATTTGAAAGTGAGTGATTAAAATCAATCAGTCCAATTTTTTTCACAAGAACAAAATTTTTAAAGGTATTAAAAAATTAAAACGGAGCCATTAATAGTATTAGAATTCAAAATAAGAATTTTCAATGTTTCAAAAATTGTTTTTATATTCGTAAATTCGATTTGATGTGATTTCACTTAACATTCAGATTTTGAATCATTTATCACATCCCAGATATATTGAGATATGGATTTATCCTAGTTGAAACTACTTCTGATTTCTAGATTCATGCAAGAATAAAGTTTTTGGAACATCACAGCTTTATGAAATTTGTGACAATAAGTGCAATATAAGAAAGAAATACAGCATAAGGGAATACAAAAGCAACATTTTCATATAAATATTCATGTCTGTGTTTCATTGAAATTAAATTTTTATTATATGTGTGTATTTGAAAAAATATATCTTGTAATAAAGAAACAATTTTACAACTTCACAAGATGGAATTAAATTTTTGTATAGTATTCATGTTTCGAGGGCACTGAGTAGCTTGACATTAATTATATTTTTGCTATAGATTTGCATAATATAGTAATATCTACTGTCAGATATGGTAGAGATTCAGAACAATATTGTTACATCATATCGCCCCCTTAGTGCAACAACTAGATAAATTGAAATTTATAGTTTCGAGAAAATCGATTTTAAAGTTTCAAAACTTAAAAAAAATACAACCGTTAAGCAGTCAAATATATTTGAATTGTATAGAGATATGATGCATATCAAATTATGTATAGTCAATTTTATAGACAATCGGGTTTCATATATTTGCAGAATTTGATCAAAAACTTGAGATATCTAGTTGTTGCTGAAAATCTAGTCAAAAAAAGTAAAGTTATCTATTTATAACCACTAGCAATTGAAAGCAAATCACTTATTGAATACCTACAACTTTATTTGGAATAAAAAATGAACAAGAATGGTTCAACTAAAACACAAAATATTTAACACTTAAATATCAATATCAGTGACATCACTTTCGGAAGATTCTGTGTTATGAAGCCTTTTACTTTGGTCTCTTAGGAATGGGAGACTCAGATAAAATGCTTCATACAAGCTAGGGAGTGCCGGAGGTTTCATTTTGAAAAGAGACATTAGGTCGTCGTATTTTTCTTTTTTAAGAGGTAGTTGACTTTGATACAAAAATTTTGTGATTGACTACGCAGAATTTCCAAAATCTTCTTATCCCTTGACATCATTTTTGCATTGACACCGTTTGAAAAACACTGTAAAACCAATTCAGTAGCACAGAAATCCACCTGTTGTTTCAAGCACACAACTAGATATCTCATAGAGACCAAAAGGTTGCCGGCGAGTAACTCAATAATGCCAGTGCTACAACTAGATAGCTCAAGATGTCTTGTTATAGAATGTGCATTTTCGGAGTTATCTATTTCTGGTCACTATTTAAACGAGTTTGGTTGCTCGTACTAAATATCTAGATGTTGCATTCAAAAGATCATGAAAAATAGGTCAGCTTTAACTGGATAACTCAAAATGCGTAAAATTCGAGTTATCTAGTTGTTGCACTAAGGGGGCGATATAAAAAGGAAAAAATATAAGTTATTTACATTGTGCTACAAATGGTCTTTCAATTATATTTACCAATCTCCAAATGCCTTTTAGTTAAATATATTTTTTCAATTTTGTAACATTAAGCTCTAATAGAATATAATTTTACATCTAATTGCCTTTTTGGATGCTATAATAAAAGGCCTATTTTATGAACTGATGATTTTTAACCAAGCTTGATAAGGAAATTGTTCTCTATTTCTATTTTTTCATGAAAGATTATAAGGACACAAAGACCTACATAATTAATGTGAATTAATACCTGATATAGAATAATAGGAACTATAGAAAGACCTCCTTTCAAGAAAAGCAAATTTCTAAACATCTTTGTATACATAAATTATGAATAAAATATCTTTATCTTGAGTATTGCACAAACATCCTGTTAATTTTCACAATAAAAACCTATTCCACTTTGAGGATGAAAATATGAATAATTATAGTCCTTATATATTATATATTTTTTAAGATCAAATGCTAGTGCCTGTCTTTCATCTGAAGTAGAATTCATCTCATCAATGATATTATTTGGCACTATCTATTTATATAACGCTTCATTTGCAATGACAAATAGTTTTATTATATCATTATGACAATTTATATGTATTTTAAAGATTTACAGTTATGTGGTAACTACTTTATTTTTTAGTACAGAAAATATGTTTTTCAGAAATGATATCTTGAATGAACTTAAGTTTGTATTTCTATTATAATTTTTATATGCTCAAATGTTTCATTTAAAATAAATAAAAATGACAAATTGTTTACCAATAATTTAATTGATCAAAAATAATTTTTTTAATGTGATCATGACAACATTTGTGAAGTTACATTTTGAAATATGTATAATTTATATTAATAAATGAAATACATATCTGCCGAATTTCATTATGCTTGTTCATGTTTGATTGTATTATTCTTAAAAAAATCTTTAGCAAATGTTTCGGCAACAATTAGTGGAAAAACTAAAGTTGCTTCTGCATATATTTTCACTGGTGTGGCACTGGTTTTAATTTTTCCCCACGACTTTGCCTCATCTGGTCTGGCACCTGAATCACTACCATCAAATTCGGAAGCTGTGTTGATAAATACAGAGAAGTCTGCACCATTCCTCTGAAAATAACCCAAGTTAATTGGTGATATAACCAACCTGATACTGTGTACTCTAGATGTGATTCTTGAAACAATAAAATCAACTTTTTATAAAAAATTACATCCACTAAATTCAGTACTAATGATTTTAAACAAACAAATCAGTAGGGTTTCTCTTAAAGAATTTCAATGAACAATATCCTCATACAGGGTTTATAAATAACTCACCATGAGATTTGCATTACAAATATGATGTTTTATGAGTCCTCCTCCGATAATTATCATACCAGTGTTCACTGCTTTCATAGCCATTGAATTTAAACGTTTTAAATCTGAAACAACCAGGGATCTAAAAATGTTTACTAATAAAAAATAATGTTTCACAGCTACATAAATTGTCATTAGTTCAAAAATTATATTTGTTAATTAATCTTTCAAAAAAAAAATTTCACATAATTACATTGTCTTTCATACATTAATTTCTAATATGACAAACCTTACGAAACCACAATAAGAATCAATTCATCCAAGGAAGAATGCTCCATATTAAAATAAATATATCTTTAATTGACTTTTTTAATTCTGATTTATATAAATACTAAGTTACAGGGCTAGTACTGCCCACATCAACTTCAAAGCTTATTCATATATAAATAAATATTTTGGAATTCTACCAACAGAGCACCTGAAAGAATATCCAAAATTAGTCCAGGGCTTTTAATTGAATGCATAAACATCATGTCTCCTAAACTTCCATCAGTTAGTGCTGGTGAAAATACAGGAATGTTATTTCTAGCTGCCCAGTAATATATACTACTTTGATCATTAATCCTCATTCCTAACTCAAATATCACCTTGCTGGGGCTCCATACAATCCCATCTTCTTTTTGTTTCTTCAAAAGATCATCTAATATTGGAATTATCCAATTTTCAAAAAAGCAATAATTATCATTTGGTACCAACAAATTTCCGATTCTATTGATTCCAACTTCACGGAGGCTTTTTCCATCCAAATGAAAATCTCCAATATACGTAGGAGCAAGACACTTTATTAAATCTTCTTCTACACCTCCTGCCGTTGTAACAATACAATCTACCATTTTATGTTCGACTAAGAATCTGATAGTCTCCCTTAAACCGCTAGAAACAATATTTGAAGTATAACCTAAGAAAATTGTGCAATTACTATTTACAGCCGTAAATGGATCTTCTGCATCAATGAACTTATCACTTGGTATTTTTTGTTTTCTACATTCTAACATTTTATTTATTTCTTGAACAGCTCTTCCAAAACTAGTAGCTTGGAATCCGGAGTGCAGATAGCTATCTAATATTTTTGCATAATTTACACCATCTTTCCAATCATAACCCTTTACCATTTCTTTGAGAAGTGCATTATCACTAGTTTTTTTTAATACGACTTCCTCCAATTTTTCTGTTACTTCAGACATTATTCTTAATTTAATTAATAATCATTTAAAAAAATAAAGAATAAGGTACTTTCAGATTTTTGTTTTGCCGGTGGATAGTCACAGATAAAAATTTAAGGTAAGTCAAATGCCATTGCTATCTCTATGTCTTAACTTTTTTTTGGTTAATTTATAACCGAGGTTTTGGTTTGGGGTCCGTACAAACACAAACACACATATCTTCGATTAGAAGACGACAAATGCATAGCCAAAAATAGATAATAGACTGGAATAAAATATCCACATAAAATTATAATACAGTAAAAACGATTATTAAAGTTTCCAAGATTAGAAATTTATAGGCGTCCGAAATTAAGATCGTAGCGCCGGAACGGCTAATATCGGTACTAGAGCATGGGAGATTAGCTGTTTGTTTACATTGGTTGTAATGGTATTTACGTTCATTTCGTTTTGAGTTTTCGAACGCTTATCGTCGTAATTTGTGTTTTTTTTGGACTTTGTATTTTCCTGTGATATATTGTGTTTGGATTGAGGACAATCTCTGTTCAACAGTAGATAACCTACCTACATCAAGTTGAAATTCACACTGAGTTTTTATCATTGAACATGAAAATCAATAATAAAATGAAGTAGAGGACGAATAAATTGATTGGTTAGAGGAACTATGTATACCTCATGAAAAGGATGTATGATAGAACACCTATTTATTTAAAAAATAAAAAAAACTTTCAAGAAAACATCTCTGACATGTCTACTTTCATTACGAACTGAAGAATTTTTGAGTATAATGGACAAAACTAAGTACTTACCAGCTAAACTGAAAGAAACAACATGAAATAAAAGAAGAATTAATATGAATACTCTGCTTGAATGGTTTGAACGTAATGAGTTATTATATTTTTTGAATTTTCCTGACGTATAACAGCTCTCCTTAAAGTACGGTGGACTTCTGAGAGTCTGGTTTTTTTGATAGAATCTCTGTTTTCCTGATTATATAATTGAATATTTTAGTTTTTACCTAGCTATAGAGTCCAGATTTATTTCATATTCTTGATGTTATGATAAACTGTTATTTTGGTTGTGCAAATAAACATCATTTGTTATTATTATTTTAATAGTATCTCTGGTTGTTAGAAAATACAATAATCTAGAATCTCTGGATGATGGCCCAGGTTCAGATTCCGATAAAAGTGGAAGATTTTTCGTTGGAATAGTATTGGACTTCAAAAACTCTACGTTTTCAGTTAGCTGAAAATTGCACATCATTAGTTGGTATAATTCTATATGGAAACATCCACAAACACTGCAGAGAAAATAATTATTCTCAGTAAACTGTAAAGAACAACTCTCTTATGTTCAGACATTTTTTTTCAATCTTCAAGTTATGAATCCACACCTTTCTTCTGTCCATCATTTCCTTGTTTCCCAACTGTGTTTGGAATGCAACTTTGAATTGTCCAGCTTTCGGAAAGGTATATAAGCTATATTCGGTTTTTTTTTGCCCAATATGAACGATAGAATACACAACAATAGTGATTAATCTCTTCTGAACGTTTGTAAACGATCCAAAACACAATTAAAACTCAACAACTTCTCATATAAAATACACGTAAACAGATGTAAACAAAGCAATCTATCTCCCATGCTCTAGTAATATTCGACACCGGTAGGGGACGTATCGCTTATTATGTTTTCCCTTACATAGATTTGGTTGAAATGAATAATTCATTGAAAAATAATGCCTCAATGATTCACTGATATCCTTTGATTTATAATTCTTTCAAAATAAATCATTTTAGTAATTTCTACAAATCAACAATAAAATATTCGAGCTCTAATTATGAATCAAATTATTTATGCAAGTTATCACTAAGATCACTGAGCTATTCTAACATAAATTCCTAATATAAATAAAACGGCAATTTTCTGGAAAATAAAAATTTGATTTTGAAAATGATGTTTCTTTTGGTATGCCTGAAATTATGTATCCACTTTCCGCACTAGTTAGAAATATAAATTTTTCTAAGGAATAAATTTTACTATCACTTGTTCTGGTTATCCTAAGTTATCCCCCCGATAGTGCGTTCCCAAATTTATAATAATGTATTGTATTCTCTTTTCTCTTTCTTTATTCAGTTCAGTAGTTCACTAGTTCAGTGTGAAGTGTGAACTTAGCTGAAAGCTGGATGTTTGAATGTTTGTCAAAATCAATTCAATTACTGTATTTTTATTGCAGATATATTGTTAAAAATTTTTTTTTAAACAGAAATGTTTGAGACGTTTGCGAGGAATAAGTTTTTACAATTTTTCATTTCAGTTTGAGCTAAATTATTAAATGAAGTGATCATAGTTTTATATCACTGAATGTATGTTATTTCCCTACTAATAGTAGCTGTGGAATGATTACAAATTTATCAAAATGAAGAGACGCTCAGAAACAGGAAAGCCTTCCAGCAACGATGCAGATTTCAGTCTAAACTTATTTGAACATGCATTAAAACATGCCCCCAGCAGAAATCTTATACTGAATCTACTTGCTTCCAAAGACAAAAATGTTTTTGAATTATTTTCAAATAAAGCTCTTGAGGATATAGTGAAGACTCCTGTAAAAAAAATAAAGAAAAGAGAACATTGTGAGAGTCCTACTGCATTACTACGAAGAAGAGAACTAGAAAAAATCAAAAGGCCAGAAAGTGCTCAGTCTGATTATTCTGAAAGATCTTCAGTATCTAGTAGAAGTTCTACATTACCTTTTGAAAGAATTTTGAAGAATGTCACTGCATATGTAGAAATTAAAAGCGGTGGGAATGATAGATCCGGTGGAGCTAAAGCTCTTTTGAAATCTATGGGTGCAACTGTATGTGATAAGTTCTCTAGAGATGTGACCCATGTAATCTTTAAAGATGGTTCATATCAGACATATCAAAGAGCAAAGCTTTTGAAAGTACATTTTGTGTCCGTATTATGGTTGGAAGCTGCAAGAAGAAATGGGGTTAAACCTGCTGAAAATAATTATCCTGCATTAGGAACCAAAAACTATGATCAAAATATTTCACTGATTTGCTCTGTACGTTTTGTTTATCTACCGCTACAAATCTGATTTTTATGCTTTTATTTTTTCATTATTTTCAGCAAATGCAAAAAGACTATGAAGAAGTTATTAGGGATGAAATTAGACGTACTTTGGAGTCTGGAACTCCTCTACCCACAACAAAATCATTGATTGATAATAGAAGGAGAACAGTAGCCAGTACTAGTAAAAGATATGAGACAAGTTCTGAATTTCTCAGAGATCAATCTTCTCAAGATATTGAAGTGTCAAGTATTTTGCAAAAAATAAAAGGACTTTCGAGGTCTCAGGTAAATGATTGATTAAAGGATATTGTCAACTGTTTTTGTTTTGTGTATAAGTTAATTATTTATAATCATTTAAATAAGTTAGTAGTTAAAACGTCTAGTTGTGAATTTACAAGCTGAAATGAATTGGATTAGGCATCAATGTCTATTTAAAGTCTGAATAATTGATTAATTTATTTAACTCCTTAAATTCTAAAATTTTCATTTTATGGAGAGTATATTTGGAATCATAAAACATTTTTTTTTATTTCTTGATTTAAATCATAGGTTTTTAAGGTTTTTAAACTAGTTTGTGCAAAAAATTCTGTCGATTATTTGAAAAAATAATTACTGGATATAAATGGATCCATACTAAATAAGAATGTTTCTCTCAATAATCATGCATGTTATAATTTGATACACAAATTAATTGGCACCAATCTAACGTTCTACAACAATTTTTAACAAATCGGAAAGCTAAGGGCTTATTTTTTCAGTAATTCATTATATCTTTCATATCTAGGAACAAGAGACATCAAGTTTGGTTTTACGAAGTTTATCTCCCATTGCTTCTGTTAACAATGATCTATCTGACTTGTCAAGAACAATTCAAAATCGGCTTGATAAAGATTCATCTGATTCTTTCCGTCCTTCTTCTATGTACTTGGAATGCAGGGATTCAGATATTTTGACTTCAGACTCTGAATGTGGTATGGTAAATGGGGATTTTAGTAGAAGTAAAAATATGGTAGATGAAACTGGCTATGGGACGCCACTAAAGCTGAAAGAAGTTGCTGATTCTAACATGGAGATCACCTGCAGTAACGATAGTGAAAACAGTGAATCAAGATCACTTTTAAGTAACAGGTGAATTGGTTTTTTACTCTAATAATTATAATATATATATATATATATATATATATATACTATATATATATATATATATATATATATATATATATATATATATATACATATATATTATATATATATATATATATATATATATATATATATATATATATATATATATATATACTATATATATATATATATACATATATATATATATATATATATATATATATATATATATATATATATATAACTATATATATATATATATATATATACATATATATATATATATATATATATATATATATATATATATATATATATATATATATATATATATATATATATATATATATATATACATACATACAGGGTATCCCACCGGGAAAGAACGCGATCTGTATATGGAAAACTACACATAGGAAACTTTTGAAAATTTGACAGTATACTAATGTTGATAGGGACAACTCGACTAAAATATTTTCAAGATGGTGGCACTTCCGGTTATACCGGAAGTAGATACCAACTTGCTTATTTTAAATTGGATACCCTATATATTGATACATTTTTAGATTCTACGCAAGATTCTAGGCAGATTTTATGTATTATGTCCTATACCTAAGTCTGAGCGTTTTTGACATATTTAGGTTTTTATGTCAAAAATGACGATTGCAAGCCCTAATATAATTATCAATTGTTCCTATAAGGATTCCCGTATTACTTACTTTGGGGTGGATTCCTTATTGAAAAAAAATTGCTTTAATAGATTTTGTTTAGTATTTGGATAACTAATAATACAGGGTGTTCGAAAAAAAAGATCTAAAATGAGAGTGAGAAAACTGACAAAAATCAATTTTTTCAAATGGAACCCCCCATTTTTCTTATTTTGTAGTATTTAGCATTTAAAAAGAAGCTGACTTTGTATGAAGTTATCTGTACCTAAAATTTGAAGTTTTCGAAATATTGCCAATTTAATATTTTTATAAGGTGATTTTGCATTTAATCGTTAAACAATTAGATTTAGGATAGCCACGATCGTATTTGACATTTCAAATCATCGTAATGACACCCCGGTTAAATTATACAAACGTAAATTTTTTAAACTTTTAAGGCTTATCTAAATCATTTTCATTTAAATGCTGCACTAATGAAAATATGGATAGCATAGGGATGATATTTGTGTTTCCGTAAAATTCTTAGAACTGACGATTTAGATAAGCCTGATTCTAATGCTATCTGCCTTGAAGATTTTGTTGGATATGCTTCAAAATATCCCAAAATTGCTATTTCAATATCCTCATTGTTAACAACTGGTTTCTTTTTGTACACTTTTGCCTTTACGGATCCAACATTCTTGAAGTTTTCTATATTTCGTTTAACAGTATTTGGCGATGGTTTTTGTTTATGAGGATATCGGGTCGCACATGTATCACATGTCCTTGAAATAATTTATCACATTGTCCATAAATAATAAATAAGTTTAAATAATCTTCGTTTGTATAATTTAACCGGGGTGCCATTACGATGATTTGAAATGTCAAATACGATCGTGGCTATCCTAGATCTAATTGTTTAACGATTAAATGCAAAATCGCCATATAAAAATATTAAATTGGCAATATTTCGAAAACTTTAAATTTTAGTTGAAGATAACTTCATACAAAGTTACCTTCTTTTTAAATGCTAAATACTACAAAATAAGAAAAATGGGGGTTTCCATTTGAAAAAATTGATTTTTGTCAGTTTTCTCAATCTCATTTTAGATCTTTTTTTTCGAACACCCTGTATGATTAGTTATCCAAATACTAAACAAAATCTATTAAAGCAATTTTTTTTCAATAAGGAATCCACCCCAAAGTAAGTAATACGGGAGTCCTTATAGGAACAATTGATAATTATATTAGGGCTTGCAATCGTCATTTTTGACATAAAAACCAAAATATGTCAAAAACGCTTAGACTTAGGTATAGGACATAATACATAAAATCTGCCTAGAATCTTGCGTAGAATCTAAAAATGTATTAATATATAGGGTATCCAATTTAAAATAAGCAAGTTGGTATCTACTTCCGGTATAACTTATATAATATTTTCAAGATGGTGGCACTTCCGGTTATACCGGAAGTGCCACCATCTTGAAAATATTTTAGTCGAGTTGCCCCTATCAACATTATTATACTGTCAAATTTTCAAAAGTTTCCTATGTGTTGTTTTCCATATACAGATCGCGTTCTTTCCCGGTGGGACACCCTGTATATATATATACATATATATATATATATATATATATATATATATATATAAATATATATATATATATATATATATATATATATATATATATACAGTGCTTTCATGATGAAAGGAACAAATTCATTAAAAAATTAGGTTTCTATTTCATGTTAAAATCCTCGGACAGGTCGATTAGTATTTTTATTTGGGCAATTTTCGCAATAAAAATTTTGTATACAGGGTATCTCATTCAAGAGCTATGGCTTTGTCATTAGTTTTTTTAAAGGTAATACCCTGTATATTATTTCACTTTACAATTCTACGATAAATTCTTATCACTTTTTGTGAACATACCATATGCCTCAACTTGATGGATTCCCAGATTATAACGGAGATAGTGGAGCACCTGGAGATTTAAAATGTGGATTAAAAGTACAAAAAAAAATTTAGGTAAACATTGTCATTAAATCTGAAGAATGAAATTTCACATGTACCATCTGAATTCATTCACTGGTGCTGTATACTCTGCAGTTTTCACGTTTTTAACGCTCCAGGCACTACACTACTTCATTGTTTAAGAAAATGCAATTACTTGAGAGAGAACGTATTGAAGTACTTATGATGATTGGTTTTGGAGATAGGGTGCGTTCACAAGAAGAAGTCTGCAATCTATTCAATGAAAATCATCCTGATCGTCCGCCAATTACTAGATCGACAGTCAGCAAAATTGAATCAAAATTCAGGAGATACGGCCACGTTAGAGATTTACCTAAAGGAAGACCACCGAGAGTATCTGAAGAAACAGTGCTGAACGTTCTACTAGAAACCCAAGATAACCCTCATACATCCATTACTACAATTTCCAATAATTTCAATTTTATCAGTAGGGTCCGTGCATAAAATACTTAAGGTAAATAAGTATCATCCCTATAAAATTAAGCTGGTACATGAATTATTAGAAGACGATTTTGACCGCAGAGTACAGTTTTGTGAGCAGATTCTTGAAATTCATAATCAACATCTAAATTTCATTACAAACATAATTTTTTCTGATGAAGCCACCTTTACTTTAAATGGCCACGTCAACAGACAAAACTGTAGGTATTGGGCGACCGAGAATCCTCATTGGATGCAAGAATGCCACACACAGCGGCCTCAAAAAATTGATACATGGGCAGCGATTGTTCGAAATCGTATAGTTGGTTCCTATTTTTTTGAAGGAACACTAAACGGAGAGGACTACTTGAACTTTCTCCAGTTCGAACTCATTCCGGCTTTAGCTGTTTTGTTTCCTAACCCACAAGATCCTGACATACCTAATAACGAGATATGGTTTCAACAAGATGGGGCACCTCCTCACTATTCAATCGCTGTTCGACAATTTCTTGATGCAACTTTTCCCAACAGATGGATAGGACGGAGAGGTCCGATTGAGTGGCCGCCAAGATCACCGGACATAACCCCATTGGATTTTTTCTTATGGGGTTATTTGAAGTCTAAAGTTTATTTGAATAGACCAAATAATATTGATGATCTAAAAGAGAGAATCAGGCAGGAAATACGACTTATCAGTCCAGAAGTAATTGAAAATGTGCAACGGGAAACATTGAATCGACTTCAAAAATGTCTCGAAGTAAACGGACAACAGATTGAACATATGTAAAAATTAAATTAGTAATTACATTTGTGTGTTTTCATATCGTACCTCTCATTACCCACTATCTCCGTTTCTGGCAATCCATCGAGTTGAGGCATATGGTATGTTCACAAAAAGTGATAAGAATTTATCGTAGAATTGTAAAGTGAAATAATATACAGGGTATTACCTTTAAAAAAAACTAATGACAAAGCCATAGCTCTTGAATGAGACACCCTGTATACAAAATTTTTATTGCGAAAAATGCCCAAATAAAAATACTAATCAACCTGTCCGCGGATTTTAACATGAAATAGAAACCTAATTTTTTAATGAATTTGTTCCTTTCATCATGAAAGCAGCACTGTATATATATATATATATATATATATATATATATATATATATATACATACTTTTGAGTATCCACTCCTAATTATAATAAAAGAATGGAATTATTGGAAACAGTGTTTAAAGCTGCTTTCATTTATTTAAAGAATGAATAATTAGTTTGATCTTTATTCCTTAGATATATTTCCAGAAGGAAATCCAAAAATGAAATGCCTAGTATGGAACTAACAAATTTAACCCACAAAGTAACTACTGATAATAAAACCCCTAAAAGTATTCTGGGACATTTAAAAGAAAACCTCTTGAATTCTGTGACCTACCTTGCATCAAAAGCCCATGTTTTGAACGATAGAGACACTAGAAAAAAGAAACTTGATGAGAAGGAGAATCGTGTTACATCTACTCCTGATAATGATTATGAGGTTGAAGAGGATCAGTTTTATAAACTGAAAACACCCAAGATGACCAGTAAAAAAGGAGCAAAACCTAGAATTATTTCCAAGCAAAATGTTGCGAACGTTAGTGAAGATACTTCAAAAGAAGAGTTATTGGAAAATCAAGATTCCGCACACAATGTTATGTCGTCTTTGAGAATATCAGACTTGAAGGGGAAGAGGAAATCAGAAGACAATAAAATAGGCTCAACAAAAATGTCATCATTGCATGTATCTTCAGATTCCAACAGAAAGAGGTTAATGGAAGAATATAAAAGAGGCTCAACCGAAATGTCATCTTTGAGTGTATCTTCAGATTCGAAGGAAAAGAGGTCAAAGGGGGAAAATACAACAGGCTCAACAGAAATGTCATCATTGCATGTGTCCTCAGATTCAAAGGAAAAGAGGTCAATGGAAGAAAATAAAAGAGGCTCAACAGAAATGTCATCTTTGCATGTATCCTCAGATTTGAAGGAAAAGAGGTCAAAGGGGGAAAATACAACAGGCTCAACAGAAATGTCATCATTGCATGTGTCCTCAGATTCAAAGGAAAAGAGGTCAATGGAAGAAAATAAAAGAGGCTCAACAGAAATGTCATCTTTGCATGTCTCTACTGATTCGAAGAAACTATCCACTGGAACTTCCATGTCATCTTTAAAACTGAGCAAGAGTAGTATTGAAAAATCATGTTCAACCAATATGTCTTCCTTAAGAATATCTTCTGAGAATTGCAATAGTAAAGAAGTGAATGACACACAGAAATCTGATTTTTTATGTCATACTAGAAGAACAGAAGGAGAAAAAGAAGTTAGTGTTAGAAAAACAAGTGTTGAAGAAGGGGAGTTAATATCAAATTCTTCTGTTACTGATAGAAAAAAAAGAAAGAACTATAAAAAAAGTAAAGTGAATGAATCAGATAATAATTCAAATAATATTAATTGTGCCTTAACTAAGAATGACAAACAGTCTTTGGGGAAAATGTCTGACAATACTCCTCAAAATACAAGGAGAGAAACTTTGGCGCTTAATAAAGAAAAACGGAAATTCGAGGTAGACTTGAAGAAGAGAAAAGATTTCCATGATAAAACCAAAGAAATTGAACTTCATTTTGATGAAATGAATTCAAAAACAATTAGTTCTAAATCATCTGGTGAGGATCTAACAAGAGTTCCCATCAAATCTGGCTTCCCGTATTCGCCTTTTGTTAATACAAGACCGAGAAGAAGATCTGCGAGACATACAGTTGAAGATGAACAGATTGATTCGAAAGATATAACTAGATGGAGTGAAACTACTTCATTGAGACGAAAATCTGTTAGATTAGAAGGGCAAAGTGTTGAAAAGCGATTGATTGAAGATGTCATTCCTGAGGAACAACCATCAGATGCGAATGTTGGAGGTGAGTATTTTGTAAGTAATTATTCGATTGGAAATTTAACTTAGGTTATTCAAGATTTCAGTGATCAGGTGGCTCGAAGATGAGAATATAACATTACTGTGAACAAATTTCACTGAATTAATTTCTCAATTTTCACATTGTTCTTTACATCCCCACCTAACACATGGAATGCTTTTAATTTGGCACGAGTTTGTATTTTGTATTTTATATTGTTTTATACGTTTACATATTCAAGTTTTTATGTTTTACAATTTTTACATTACCTACATGTTGGGAGATTTTATACTTTTGGATTTATATGTGATTTATATTTGTTATGTCTTTTTTGTAGTATACTGAGAATATTATTCACTACTATTGATATTGTTGACACTATTTTAGAAGTATAGGCATTATATTGTCTACTACTACTACTACTACTACTACTACTACTACTACTACTACTACTACTACTACTACTACTACTACTACTACTACTACTACTACAATACTAGTACGACTACTAAATACTAGTACTATTACTAAATACTAGTACTACTACTAAATACTACTACTACTACTACTACTACTAAATACTACTAGTTTTGGATGATTAATAAATTAGATGTAATAATAAATTAGACCAGATGTCCAATAGGTTACTCCGTCAATGAGTTTAAAAATTTTTAATTTTTAATTGCGTAAAGATTAACTAATAATTCAAGAGTATCTGTTAAAATAAAACAAAACACCCAATTGATTCACAAATGGGCTAAATATTCATTAAAATAATACATGAATATATTTTTTTTCAGAGAAACGGCAGAAATTAGATCATGCAAAATCTATAGAGGAAGAAGTAATAGGGAACAGTGAAAATGATTTAGCTGGAAATAAAAACCTGCTGAAAACACCTAAAAAAATAATCGTCCATAACATTTCTGAAGTCTTACGTAAAGCTGATACATCTTCAGCTCTAGGCTCTAAAAATGCTGTTGTTTTACTTGAGAATCTATTTATTTCTCCACAAAAAGACAAGCCGTGCAAAGCGAATCCTAATAAAAAATCCAGTAGTGAAACTAAATTAAAAATGAACGATGGACATTTGGTTTCATTATCTCAGAAAAATTCATCTTGTAAAAATGTTGAGTCGAAGGATGAAGTGGGAAAAATTAGGACGCAACCTGAAAGGAAAAATAACTTCAGATTGTCTAGAAGTAAATCCGAATCTGACATTAAGAGAAGAAGCAGAAGAATAAGGAAGTTATACAATCCTGGAGACGCCATAAGCGATGAAGATATTCACAATGAAATACTTGTTAACGATGCTGAAGAGCGGGACATAATTCGACAGGAAAAAGTTTCGAGAAACAATGTTTTAACGCAATGCAGTAGCGTTATGGGTAATGTGTTGTTGACCCAAAAGGCTATGGACTATTTGGAGAAGAATAAGAACAACCAGAAGGAAATTAAAACGCTATTCAAGAGTCCAGAATCTGTATTGGATCAGCTTGGTATTGATAAAAAGAAAGAGACAAGAAGGAAAGAGGACTCAATATTAAATAGAAGCTCGGATGAGCAAGTCGAATTGGCAGATGAATTTGTGCATAAGAAACTCAGAGTCCTTCCTAAACCAAGAAAAGGTAGGACATTTTATAAAACAGTAATAAAATTGTGGATGCATGTATAGGAATGTCTATATATTATATTAATGAAAGGAAAGTGAAACTTACATAATAATAACACTTAAACCTTTCCTTTCACAATTAGCTCTGTATGAGTGAAAATTCATATATATTTGTCTGACCTATCTTTAAAAACTTTGGATTTGATATGTAGGTACTTTTAAGAAACAGTCAATTCTTAGAGAGTACAATTTTTTTGAATTTTTGGGTTATCATGCTTATTTGTAAAAGGCAATACTAACTGAAAAATAATGCTCAATAGTCTCGTGCGCGTTAGCTGTATGAGTATATGCGTATTGTTGTGTTTTGAAAGGAGATCGTTTCAACGCGGGCTCAGGTTTAGTTTCAGATTTGAATAAATAACTTATAAATATTTCTTTTATCAAGTATAGAAATATCCGTAGGAATTTTATATTGAAGTTAGAATTGGTTCATTATTATTTTGTGTAGATAATTTCCATTTACTTATTCTCAAACTTTGTTAATTTATATACATAATATATAGCGAAAGGTAATACTTAATATCCTTGGAATAACACCCTTAAAATCAGTATATATTTTTTATTTATTTATTAAACATAACTCTACAAAACAGCTATAGCTGATATCGCAGGTAATACAGTGTATTATTTTACATTTTATCACATAAAATTGGTTTAGGTAAGTTCATTCAAGTGTAGAGTAAGTTACCTTACAAAGCTCCCATATGTTTCTATGTTTCTTATTTTGTCTGGCAGTTCATTGAAATATTTTATTGATTGATGAATTACTGATTTTGTTCCCATATTTGTTCGCAGTCTTGATGCTTGTAGTTCATTTGTCCCTCTGGTGTAATGTATCTTCTCATGTCTGTATAGATCTAAATTGGTCTGTGTTTTTACATTTTTAGATTTAATTTTATGTAGAAGTTTGCAATATTCAAGTTTTTTCAGTTTGTCGACAAGCAGTGTCAATTTCTTGTAAAGGTCTGTAGTGCTTGTATTGTATGGGATATTGTAAATTGCTTTAATGGATTTATTTTGGAACCTTTGAATTCTATTTAAATTAAATTTAGATGTGTTACTCCAGACAACAATTAAATACGTTAATGCAGATCGTATATAGGCATTATATAGAAGTGCTCTACAGTCATCTGTAAGTTCTGCATTTATTCGTCTTATTGCCCCAATAAGACCCGTTAACTTGCTACTTAGTATTTCATCTATATGTTCATTCCAGTTCAATTTATTGTCTATTTTAAGTCCCAGGTATTTATATGTGTTTACTTCTTTTATATATTGCTTATTAATTTTTATTTTTATGGGTTTGGTCTTTTTGTTTTTTTGTGTTATTTTCATGAATACTATTTTCTGTGTGTTTATGACAAGTCCATTGTGGCACAACCATTCATAAAACATGTTTAGATCTTTATTAAGTTCATAAATGTCTGCCCCACCATACACTAGCGCAGTGTCATCAGCGAACATATAGTGCTCACCTATTATTCCCGATTTCGTCAGGCTTTCCACATAGTATAAGTACAGCAATGGGCCCAAGACTGTTCCCTGTGGGACGCCAGTGTTTGTTTTTAAGTGGTCACTTTTTGTTTGGTTTATTTTGGTGTATTGTGATCTCTGTTTAATAAATGATTTTATTAGTTTGTAAGCTGTTCCACGAACACCAGAGTTATGGATTTTATTCAGTAGTATCCCATGTTTGATAGTGTCAAATGCTTTTTGTAGGTCGATAAATATTACTATTACAATTTTTTTATTTTCTAACTTTGTTATTACATTCTCTATAAAATCAATTGCAGCACTTTGGGTTGAGCTTTTTTGCTGAAAGCCGTATTGTTCTTTGGACATCTTAATGCTAAGGGTTAATCTTTGTTTTAGTACCTTTTCGAGCAATTTAGAGAATATTGATGTAATTGCTATTGGACGATAACTCGCTGGGTCACATCTTCTACCTTTTTTAAATATTGGGACTATTTTTGATATTTTCAATTTCTCTGGGAATTTTCCACTTTTAATACATTGGTTTATTCCAGCAATAAGGTCCGTCTTAATTATGGGATAAATTTCCTTAAGGTCAAATTAATATCGTCTGGTCCGGCAGAGTTGGTGGTCTTCATTGTGCTCACTATGTTACTCAATTTTGTTTTGTAAAATAGAAAGTCATGTAACCGGCTGGAGGACTGAGGTCGATAGCCATTTGATTTATAATTATCTATAAAGTTGATTTCTATCTCTCTCTCTCTCTCTCTCTATAGCGAAAGGAATATCCTTCCAATTGAATATCCCATTACACCTCTTTTTTTGAGAAATGTTTACAATAATCTTTTTAAGATACATATTTTTAAGATGTTGAAAAAATTTCATGACAGAAACTTATAGACATGTTTGGATAATTGAATTAATTTAATTATATTTTTGAGTATTAAAATTCAACCTATTTCTTTCCTAATACTCAAACATCTTCGAACAATCAGTTAAATTAACAAGTAAGTTTGCTAAATGTCATTAATATTTCATTAAAAACAAGAAAGAACCATTACATCAATTCAAGAAATAGAAAAAAAAAGAACTTTTTAATTGCTTGCTTCCTAACTTTCTCATCTTATCAGTTCCATTGAACATGTATTTTTCAGCATCACAAAAAACACAGGAGAGCAGGAAATCAACGCGTTTCCTCAGTCAAAAAACTTTAACCGTAGACAGAAATAAGAGACGTAGTACTCTGGAATTTGAACCTATTTCTCTATCGGTGCCTAAAATCAGAACCAAGCTGAAATTGGACCAGAAACCGACGATTGTGTGTACCAAAATGCACAGACAGGATGTTCAGATGTTCAGTCAGATAGTTAGGAAATTAGGCATTTTTGATATAGAAGATGAGGTTACTTCTAGAACAACTCATTTGGTTGTTGGAGAGATGAAACGTACCATTAATATGCTGAGGGCATTAGGGAGGGGATGTTGGATACTGAAACAAGAATGGGTGAGTAGAGCTTTCTGTACGGGTAAATTATGGTCATTCAGTGATTATTGTTCAAGTTTGAGAAGTTGCATTTTTAGATGTATTGCTTTGTTTTAGAATAATTAATCGTTATCCAAATCAGTGAATGTAGGTATAATTTAATTAAGTTTGTTATATCTTCTATTTTTGATGTGTATCAACTTATCCATCGTAACATGTGGCATTTCGTGGGACTGATTGGAATGCGACAAATCTGTGCAACAGGAAGTTCTTAGATTATTTTTTATATATATTTTTTTCAACGTTTGAAATTCATATTAGGGTTACTGATATTATTATCAACATGGTTCATAGTGTATCAACTGATGAATTTATTAATCGTATTTCACCCTAAAATAATAGACCATATATAGCACTGCATCGAAAGATAACAGTGAAATAAGGGAGTCGTTTTAATAACCTTTTTGGACTACCTAGATTACGATTTTCGGATTTCTTTTGATGACATATATATATATATATATATATATATATATATATATATATATATATATATTATTATATATATATATAAATATATATATATATATATATATATATAATAAATATATTATATATATATATATAAATATATATATATATATATATATATATATATATATATATATATATATATAGACTGGCAACTTCGCTCCCGATCTGGCAACGCTGGAGACGAGCGGCTTCAAACACCGTTAGGTGCACATGTCATACGCCTCCAGTATGAGTTTGAATGCCCTACAGTCATCTGTTTGTCCGTAGCGTTAGTTTTCGTGAAACAGTTTTGTCTTGTGCGTTCTAATTATGAGTGGCATTAGTTTCGAGCAACGGTGTGCTATCAAGTTTTGCTTCAAGTTTGGACACAATGCAAATGAAACATTTGAAAAACTTCGGCAGGCGTACGGAGAAAGTGTTTTGTCAAGGGCCCAGGTGTTTCGGTGGTTTAAGGCATTTTCAAAAGGAAGCACGAATGAGCAAGTCAAAAATAAAATGCATGCTGATTTGTTTTTTTTGATAGCCACGGAATCGTCCACAGAGAGTTTGTGCCTCAAGGCCAAACGGTTAATCAACACTTTTACCGAGAGGTCCTTGAAAGACTTCGAAAAAGAGTCTCTCGAGTGCGACCAAACATCAAAATGAACTGGGTGTTGCATCACGACAATGCACCATGTCACACTGCAATCTCAATAATGCAGTTTTTAGCCAGTAAAAACATTCCTGTAGCTCCTCAGCCTCCTTATTCACCAGACTTGAGTCCCTGTGACTTTTTTCTCTTCCCGAGATTGAAAAATCACCTCAAGGGAACTCATTTTGGGACACTTGCGAACATTCAAAAAGCTGTAACCGACCAGCTGAAGGCTATTCCAGTATCGGAGTTCCAGCAATGCTATGATGAATGGAAGAACCGTCTCCAGCGCTGTGTGGCTTCCCAAGGGAACTATTTTGAAGGAGACAGTACCGCATTATAATATTCTTTGAATAAAACATTGAAAAAAGATCAGTCTCATTACTTTATTTACACACCTCGTATATATATATATATATATATATATATATATATATATATATATATTCATTTGGATTATTTTGTATCTGAATATTATAGATTGTTGGGATTTTTCGTGGTATAACAGATACTAAATGTCTAATAAAGTTGGATTTAATTTTCTCAACGTTTGGGCTCTATTTTTGGAGCCTTTTACAAGAGTTTCATCGAGAGTCTGTAAGATAAAATATAATTTATAGCTTGTTTACAATACAAAGGTTGATATTGAAATTTGAGCACCGTGTATTCCCAAGTATTATAAAGGAAAGGCTTAAACGCGAAGACACGTGAAACGAATATGACTCGACACCTGTTTCGGATTCATAAACCAGTCGTTCACACGAAATGGAAATTAATACAGCTAAAGAAAAGAAAACAAAACGATCCGTAGTCAGGTACATTTTCAATATCAACCTTTGTATTGTAAACAAGCTATAAATTATATTTTACCTTACAGACTCTCGATGAAACTCAAAGGCTCCAAAAATAGAGCAGAAATGTTGAGAAAATTAAATCCAACTTTATTAGTCATTTAATATCTGTTATACCACGAAAAATCCCAACAATACATATATATATATATATATATATATATATATATATATATATATATATATATATATATATATATATATATATATATATATAGGTATTGTTGGGATTTTATTATTATACCGTAATATTTCGGCATCTTCAGTGGCTTGGGAGTGTTTCTTGATGCACAGGAAACCATCAAAATTTGGGTAAATTCAGTCGGAATTTTGGCATGTTCAAACAATGTTCAAGAAGGGAGTAGTTGGGAAATGCATGAACAATGAAACATTTTCAAACTGGTGGCAAAATATGTGACTTTTTGTGGGTGCATGGAGCTGAAAAAAAAAACAGTTTTTTCAACTTCAAGCCCCCTTCAAAGTGATTTAGAGAGTTGAAAATACTTACTTCGAATGAGTTAATGCTAAGGAGGTGCCCTTAAACAGTATAATGGCAGCTATTTTCATGTAGAGATTTTTTATTTGCGCACGTTCACAGCTCATCCAGATTGCACCAGAATGTTTTTAACTATTATCCTCAATCACCGCCATTTTATGGAGATTTCTGTTTCGATTGGTTTTTATCTATCCAATTTCAAGCTATTTAAAGGGTTTTCGAGAATTACGCATCTCTGCAGGCATCCAAACTCTGTTAAAAGGCTTAAAATTTTTAAGTTAAGTGAATTCGGTTCTTTCTCACTGTATTTTTTCAGAAGGACATTGCTTGCGTTTTTGTAGGTATTCAATGTATATCTTCAACCCCTCCAAATTGAATTAGGGACTAAGAAATTGTATGTAAAAAAAAATGAGTGGAAAATACGATCTTAGTGACGGAGCACTGTTGCTTACTCGGTTTTTGATGAATTACAATTAATTGGCCTAATTTATTAGTCATAAAAATTGAATAAACTGCTAAGGGAAATGAAAATTTAACAAGTATTGCAATTTGCTTATTATGTACAAGCGTTCTGGTTTATTAATAAGGTGCCCAAAATTTTTTTGTATAAGGGATACATCTAATGCATAAACTTCTAAAGCCTGAAGCGGGACTCTGTGTCCTATAGAATTCTATTAATCGCCTTCTTTCTATACCACTGGCACTCCGTGCGCGCGTAAAATAGCTTTCTATCGACGAAAGCGATCGACTTCTGGCGAGGTGTATAGACGTGTCGTATTCTATTTTGGCAACAAATTAGCCTGTCCAACAGTATCGTTGTTCTGTCATTTTTGAGTTTGTTTTGCTTATCAATTATAAATAATTGTTAGTAAAGTGGTGAATAATTATTAAAAATTATAAATATGCACATTTGACAATTATTGCTGGATGTGTATGACGAAAAGCCACAATCAATAACCTCTATAAGTTCAGTAGAGTAGCGGGAAAAGACAAGGGAAATGTACTGTGGCAAACGGTTCCTCAAATACTAAACAGTTTAGGATTTGGTAAAAAATCGGTAGAAGGATAGAGAAAAAAGAGTAATACTTTCTGTTGTATTATTACCCAGATCACACGAAAATATTTATATTATTTTATATTTTACTTATCGGGAACTTTGTAAGTTGTACCAAATAAATACCTATTAATATCAGCTATCGAAGAAACTTTTATTTTATTGTTTTTGAATTATAAATAAAAATAATTTGTCTGAAATACTGATAAAATTAATAACTTTAGTGAAAGATATGTTTGATCGTCGCATTTTTATATAAAAGTTGTTGAATGGCGACGATAGCTATTTATTAAACTATAGAGCTAGCTGAATAATTTAAACTAATTTTAATGATTACCAAAATAATGAACAAAACTGTTCGAGGACCAAAATTTTTTTTGTCGGATTTAGAGAAAAGACTGCTAACAAATATGGGAAAAAATTCTGTTGCAGGAGTCGAGGATGTACATGAATTGGGATTGGAAAATAATGTTCCTAATAATTTTAATAATTTTTTTAGACGAGACAGCGAGACATGCGTCAATAATTATAATTATGAAAATTAAAGTTATGAAGTTGTTTGAACTCGCCTTTAGTCGCAATTTGAAGCGAAGAAATCAACAAAATCACAAAAATAGAAATAACACACATAAAATTGACGTTTATCAAATGAAAATATCAGTATTGCCACTTTTAAAATAACAAATTACTCTACAAATTCCGGAAATACCCGAAGAGAAGGCGATTGTAACACAGATTGCCGTCAAACGCGATTATCGCTTTCTACAGTAGAATTCTAGAATTCTATTATAGACAGCGACAGGTAGAATAATAATAATATAATAATAATAATTTATTATCCTTTCTGACAAAATAACATTTGTATAGGAATTGTCGAATGAACAAGAAAATATCACATTTTCCTTAAAAAATCTTCTACAGAATATAAACATTTATCAACCAATATATTTTTCAACTTAGCCCTAAATACTTTTAGACTAGGGGACTCAATGACAGACTTTGGCAGTTTGTTGAAAAATTGTGGCCCCAAAGACATCCTACCTTATACTTATCGTAAGGAACATACAAATCATTTTGCTGACGTGTATTAACCTCATGTTTATTTTTCTCTAAATTAAAAATACTCTTATTAGTATAAACATATATACATATTTCAAAAACAAATAAGCTTGGAAGAGTTGATATTCCAAGTTTTTGAAAAAACTATAGTGCACAGAGTCCCACTGGATTCATTTGGAATACATAAATTGATAAATATAATCAGTAATTTCAAATGTTAAAACTATTATACTTTCTATAAGTATATAGTTTATATTTTTAATTCATTAAAATACATATTTCTTACAGCTCCTACACTCATTAGAGAAAGGTAAATGGTTACCAGAGGAAGACTATGAAGCCGTAGAGTTTTCGCCTGCAGTTCAGGTAAAATATTTATGAACAATTAAATATATCACATAAAATGAACAAGGAAGATTATCAAACAATATTCCAAGGGAGCTAGTTTGATGTATTCCGCTACAATCCGCAAAATCTGCATTCACAATTCAACAGTACATTATAGAAAATGTCAAGGCATCTCGATTCAAGATCTGCATACAGCTGTTTTGATCTTACTAGTCCTCTTCAGTGCATACTGGACCTGGAGTGAATTGACATATTTCTCATTGTTTCCTAGTAAAAATCGCGGCTGAACTACTGTATGGATAACAACCCATAGCGCCCTCCGGAAAAGATATTAGAAATCAACAATTCACTGTTTAGGCCAAAAATGCAGAATCCCGCCGAGAGAAGAAATACTTCCTAACATGTCTACTCGACAATAGTGGCGTAAGGGGAACTAAGAACTATGTCAATTCACGCCGAATCAAGTAAGCTACACTGAAGACATCTAATAAGATCGAAACCGCTTTATGCAGATCCTGAGTCGGGGTTCCATTTTCTATAATTCACTGTTGCATTGTGAATACAGATTTCGCGTCGCGAAATACATATAATCAGCTCCCTTGGCAGATATTTGATAATTAATAAATTATGGAATTTTCCTCGTTAATTTTATGTGATATTCGGTCATCTAGCATAATATACATGAATTGATTGAACAATTAATATTATCTTTGAATTCTTACAGAAATGTCGACTAGAAAAATCAGCCTTTGGACCATCTTATACCATGAACATATTCCTTAACTGTGGCCTAGTATATGTGGCTAAATCTACAACGCCTCGTTGTTCGGATCTCAGAGAGCTGATCACCCTTTGTAAGGGAAAAATCACAAGGATGCCAGACAATGCGGTCATAAGCGTAGGAGCTTATTTTGCGGGATGTAAATCTGTAAATGAATATTGGATTTTGGACTCGATTTCAGCTGGAAAACTGAAACCTTTAAAGAAATATATGATTTCAAAGGAAACTGCAAATAGTCCCTTTGTGTGATAATATAATATGATGTTAAGAATCTCATTTAGTGATTATGTGTAAAGTTTGAAATTAAAATATTGAGGAAAGGGAGAATCTGTATTCTAACTTGTACAAGGCTGTTCAAATTATGTGCCTTAGTATTTTAATTTCAATTTTATTTATAATTAAGTTGAGTGAAGCTATGATTATAAATTATTTCTAAGAAAGGTGCCATATAGCTGGACTATTATTAATATATTTTTTGTATTTAAGAAGCTTATTTTGTTCTGACATGATCTATTCGTCAAAAATATTTTTCATTTATTATTATGACTATGTAACTTCTACGATTATATTCCGTTTCAAATATTTACTGATCTTTATATTTCACTATATCCAATCATCCGTAATTGTTTAAAATCAGTTTACAGAAATTGGGGAAGAATTTTTGGTTATGCCAACTTCAATAAACAAGTTCTCTTAATGTTAATAACAATGTATGTTGTACAATGTATTTTGTTTTTAAATACAAGGTATTTTAATATCGATATTACAGAAATCTGTTTTTCAGATTCTAGTGGAAGTTAGTTCTCTCAATTTTTCAATGAATTCCTTCATTTCTTTTGTTCATATAAATTAAAATATTTCTGTGACGTCTTGAATGTGGGATTTTATCGGTTCAAATTCTGCTAATGCGATAGAACTGTGTAGCAAGCAGTAGAGATATGTGTTTGCGCAATGTATTCAGTAGAAGATTTCACGTTTTGTTAATTTTTACTGATTTTAAAACAAAAAAGCACTAAAACGCGAAATGAATTAAAAAAATAATAAATGCGCTCGCCACTATCAAAATTGAAATAAATTCCTAAAACCACTGCCATTTTTACTTAGATATTCCTTTTTTTTTCATAATATAATAATAATAAATGTCTTTACGCTCCAAAGCACTGCATTTCTTACAATAAAAACATACAAAAGAAAGTACAATGAGTAGAGAACAGGTCAGCATAAAATTCACCAGAATCAACGATTAGACATACAATATGTAAAAAATTCATTCAAATTGTACGGTTCACAATTTACAATGAAGCTATATAAATCTTTCCTAATACTAGAGGTAACATTTTTATCCCTGAGCTTTTTTTTTCTCCAACATTAAATTCGTTTGGCGTTCTGCAGTGATCCTATCTGTCTCAAACAACACGCATTCAGTTTTCGTAGCATTTAACACTTGGCCGTTCCCTGTACACCACTTCCCTACAACATCAATTGCATGCGACACATGATGAATGAAATCATTTCCATGGGAAACTACACTGGTGTCATCAGCATACATAGAAACAGACCCTTCAGTTCCCGAGAAAGCATCTGGTATATCATTAACCTATAGTACAAAGAGAAGTGGTCCCAGAATGCTTCCCTGTGGGACACCTCTCTTGACCAACAAATCATCCGATATAATATAATCGATGGTTCCTTGAGTTATACAAACCCTTTGCTTCCTATTTGAAAGATATGATTTAATTAGTTTCAGTTGATTGTCTCTTATACACTAACTATTTATATATATATATATATATATATATATATATATATATATATATATATATATATATATATATATATATATATATATATATACTCAGGTGCAAAAAAAACCCAACAAGTTAATATTTGGTAATATTTGAGAAGTCATAGTTTTTTTATTTATAGTTCAATTTTGAAATTTTTTGCAGAAAACTGTAGATGAAATATTTAGTTTCAACTTGCACATTCAGTCTTTTGTTGAAAGCTGGCTAGAATTAGTTATTCTACAGGGTTAATGAGAAGTTTGTTGTTGAACCCTCATTTCAAAACACCCTGTGGAATAATCTCGTGGTCAGATTCTTTCAAAATACCAGTTATTCTTAAGAATCATTTCTTCTCAACATTTTGTTTTTCATTTCATGCCTTTAAGTGCACTAGTTCATTTTTAATAAGAGAGAAAAGATCTCCAAACAACAGTTTACCCAATTTTAAGAACTGTTAATTATTGACGAGATGGCTTTGCTTATTGTGCCATAATCTCAGTTTGACAGCTCAGTTTATGAATCCAGCAATGAGAAAGCAACAATATATTGTTCATTTATAATAATAAGCAATTATTGCAGAATTGTTCTATGCAAGTTTATTCAATGCAAATTAAAAATCAAACTATACGATAAACGAGCTTCGTTCAGTAATTCAGGAGGAATTGCAAAATATTCCTCAAAATGCTATTCGTCACCTTATTGAAAGATATGAACCGACGTATGCAGGCAGTAATAAGAGCTAGAGGTGGTAATACAAAACATTAATCTAAATTTGTTGCAAAAAGTACGTTTCTTCAGGTTATTTAAGATGCAGATGAATTGGTTTGTTTTGAAGTTTGATTTTTGATTTGAATTGAATAAATTTGCATAAATAAATTTTTGCTTATTATTATAAATGAACAATATATTGTTGTTTTCTCATTGCTGGATTCATAAACTGAGCTGTCAAACTGAGATTATGGCACAATAAGCAAAGCCATCTCGTCAAAAATTAACAGTTCTTAAAATTGGGTAAACTGTTGTTTGGAGATCTTTTCTCTCCTATTAAAAATGAACTAGTACACTCAAAGGCATGAAATGAAAAACAAAATGTTGAAAAGAAATGATTCTTAAGAATAACTGGTATTTTGGAAGAATCTGACCACGAGATTATTCCACAGGGTGTTTTGAAATGAGGGTTCAACAACAAACTTCTCATTAACCCTGTAGAATAACTAATGAGGCAACTTTCAACAAAATACTGAATATGCAAGTTGAAACTAAATATTTCATCTACAGTCTTCTGAAAAAATTTTCAAAATTGAACTATAAATAAAAAAACTATGACTTCTCAAATATTACCAAATATTTACTTTTTGCGTTTTTTTTGCACCTGAGTGTATATATATATTTTTTTTTTTTAATTTTATTTTTTTTATTTTTTATTCTCGGTAGATATATTAGCCTCTTCAGCGGCTCTCATCAATCCAAATGAGCTGTAATATGGGATCTGGAGTTGTTTTCGGAGTAGAACGAAACAATTAAAATTTGGGTAAATTTTTCCAACTGTCTCCATTTTTACAGAGATATTTCTCTGTTTTCCTCAACCGCGCTGCACTTCGCGGAGACTATTCCGTTCGAATCGCATCTCGACCTGCTTCTCGCGCAATGTCATCATATTTATAGTTGCCTTAAGGGCGCACTCGTTCAGCTACTGAGATTTTCACGAATCCCTTGAAGCCTTTTTTTATTTTATTACTTCACCGTGAGTAACAATATTTACTGATACGATGCTTCGATATAAAATATTCACTATTCTGCTTCTATTTCACATAGCTGAAAAATGAGCCGTTATTCTTTCATTTCTGATTTAATCCGATTATTAATTTTTTGGAACGAAGTTCCTTATCGCGCTTTGCGAAAGGGGGCTAGACGGATAAAATTAAGACCAAAAGTTGTAACGACACTTTTTGCGCGCGCATGCAGTGCGCGTGTTTCTCTGTATGTCTTTCTCTCTCTCTCTCATAGAAAGCAAGCCAGTTATCTATAAGGGTAGAGTCAAAGAATAATAGTTGAGAGACCTTTCATAGTAGTACAGTACTCCTGCGGTAAGATGTCAGGGCGGAGATTTAAGGGACCTGTAATTGTGGGCAAATGTATATTGAGTCCCGTCTACCTGAATTAAGAAGGGTCAAGAAATTTAGATGGTCCAATTGAGTCCCGGGTCACTTAAATCTTTCTAATCGTTCTAATCCTCCTGATATGCATATTTCGGGAATTCCTAATTACTTTTTGAATCTCTATACCAAATAATATTTTTATTACCTATGAACGAAGGATTTCATTGGTTAGACATCTATGGATATCGTATATAAAAAGAGTTTTCTACAAAATGTTTAATATAGTTTGTTTAATTTGTACCTACCTATTCGGTGTTAGTTAGTTTGTCAAAATGAGTTATGTGAGAGTTGTACTAAATGAAAGAGGGAAACAACTGATTGTGTTGGATGGCTTCAAATATCGTTTCCATAAGATGTTAAAAAATAATGCCAAACGTTGGATTTGTTGTGCACAGACAAAAGAAAAATGCAAGGCATTTTTAAAAACTGAAGGTGCTGACAACATAGTAACAGAAATTATGGATAACCACAACCATACAGTAAACGAAGAGGTACTTAATCGCAAAATTTTAAGTAACTCTTTAAAGCGAAAGGCCATAGAAGATGTTAGTGAACGCCCGATGAAAATTATACATAAGGAGTTACGAAATGGCGATATTAATACCTTGACAACCGAGGATGTGAGATTGGTCAGAAAAAATATGTATGATGCTCGACGATCTGTTTTGCCTAAATTGCCAAAAAATATGGAAGAAACTCATGCAATATTAAAAACATTCCCAGTGAAAACCAATACAGGCGAAGAGTTCCTAATGGTAAACGATGTAGAAAATCAGATAATTATGTTTTCCTGCAAGACCAACCTAGAATTTTTAGCAGATTTAGAAACTATTTATATAGATGGAACTTTTGAATACTGTCCGAAGTTCTTTCTGCAAATGTTCTCCATTCATGGTTTAAAAGACGACCATTACATACCATTGGTTTTCTTTTTATTGCCAAATAAACGGAAAAATACATACACACTGGCACTGAAACATCTAGTTGAAGAAATTGGCAAATGCAATAAAATACTTACTTTACGTAAAGTATTTGCTGATTTTGAAGAAGCAATTCATCAAAGTGTTACTGAGGTTTGGAGTGATGTTTCATTGAAGGGCTGCCGTTTTCATTTAGGACAGTCTTGGTAAGTACTTTTATTTGACATTAAATATTTTGCAAATCTTAGAGAAGATGCAGGAGATTGTTTTGTTGAAGATTTAACAACCACAGAATTCTAAAGTTGTGGAATTTGCGGACTATCTGGCCGATAATTATATTTCAGAATCGGCTAGGTTTCCACCAGAAATATGGGCGGAGAAGACGAGCACTTTACAACGGACGACGAATGCATGCGAGAGCTTTCATGCAAGGTTTAATTCTTCATTTTATTTCGCCCATCCACATATATTCCAATATTTAACAGTGTTAATAGATTTTCAAAGTGACACTTATATAAAAATTAGAAGCATTCAAAAAAATATAATAAAAGTTTATTCTTCACACACTCTCAAAAATAAAAATTTTCTAAATGAACAAATTTTAAAATTAAATTGTAACTCAATATCAAAATTTGAATTTCTTAAAATTGTAGGAGAAAAATTTAGAATAATTAAATAAACGAATATTTAGCATGTTATTAGGTAAAGGTATATTATTGTAAATATTTGTAAATTGTATAAAATTATATGATATAATATGAATTTTAGTTTTAATATTCTACGAACAGATTACGAACCCCTACTGTGCAAGCTCAGGTAGGCCCGGGACTCAATTTACCTAACTCCGGGACTCAGTTCGGCTATCATTAAGACGGATTATAAATTTTGGGACTCAATTAGGCATCTCCGGTAATTGTAATTCAATATTAAGCTGTTCGTTCTGCACGAATATTGTTGAAAAGTTAAATTATTAGAAACTATGTTCCAATTCCGCATTGAAGAATAATACAAATAATTACTTTATGAACTTAGTTTTACACAAAAATATGCTTAATTTTCGTTTTAAATAAATGTCACTTCATTGGTGGCGGGTCCGCTCGTCATCGTCCCATTTGGTGACTCTTTAATAATAAAAATAAGCTGATTGAATCTCTTCCTTATTAACTGTCGATGGTAGGTTCTGCGCCTACCATGGTTGTAACTGGTAATATATATAGCTTTTTTCAAGACATTTAAATAAAATAGAATCCCAAACATATGTTTCCTACTTCAGTTACCACAAGCCAATTATTACTAAAATTGAGCCTACTGATTAAGTTTATACTACGTTATATTTGTTAATAATAAAAAAATATTATTATAACTTAAGAAAAATAAAATTTCATTACAATTCCTTCACTAATTAATCGAAAGGAACTTCCATCCGGGTGTCCCTTGACACCTCTCAAGTTTTTTTTTCACTAAAAAGGGTTTTCAAAGGAATATTGTTCCTAGAGAAAAATTATTTTATTAAATATATTATTAAAAACACTCTGTATACAAGCAATTTATTCTTACACAGTACATTCACTTACATTACATTACATTGTCATAAATTACTTTCTACAACCCCTTTTTTGCAGAACAACACATCCGAAACCCACAAATTTCTATTTTAATACATGGTCTATTTTCACTCTTGTAATTTGCAATTTGTTGTGTTACTTGCAAGAAATATTAATTGTGAAATTTGTACGTTTCTTGATGCTATGATACGAAGGTATTAATATAATGAATTGTCTAACACATTCGAAGAATCTGGATGGATAATAACTTTATTTTAATATATTATGTGCACAAAAAATAAAATTAAAAAATGAAATATGTATAATAACCTGAACTTCCTTTCCCGCTGTATGGTTAGTTCTTTCGATTTGGCGCGATCAAGCGGGTTAGAAAATTCAGAGCTTTCCTCGAGTGATAACTTGGCAGTTGTTTCGTCTACATTTCGGAAGTTCTCGTTTCCTGTACTAAATAGACTTGGGAGCCGGGAACTGAGCTGGTGGTGACGAAAGAGCGGTGTTTGGTGCGGATCATGGAGAGGCTGCTTTCTGCATTATCTGCACGGTCTTCGGCAGCTTCTAGCTCCCGTTGGAAGCGGCGCACGCGGGTTACATTCTGTTGTGACATACCCTCCTGCGAAGAAGGAAAGTTAATTTTCGACAATCAATTAAGTGATTAAAGATTTAGCGTTCGATTAAGAGTTGAATATATATATAACATCACTTGGTGAAACATCATAAAGAATAAAGTATAAATTCTAAAATGAAAAACACTTGGCTTATGTTTCACTATATAAAAATATTTAGATACTCTATTTAGCAGTAACGAATAGTCGACATGTTTCGAGTTATGAACTCATTATCAAGACTGACTACAGGAGAGTATTACATCTTATTTTATAAAACAGACAAAAGCAAAAGTGATACCTGAAAATCAATTTGTTCGTTTACAAAGGGGTGATTGACTATTATGGGCGGAACTTATTTCGAGAATTTCAAGAAGGCCAAGGCGCTTTCCTTTGTTACCTGAATGTCACAATCGGGTTTTGTTGAAATCCAGGAAATGATTGAATTTTATACAATCTTCAGAGAAGCCAGTGGTATTTTTATTTTGTAAAATTGACTTTTTATGTTCTTCAACACGAATGTTTAAATTCCTTCCTGTTTGTCCGATATATAAAGCAGGACATTCGTCGCAAAATATTTTGTAAACACCACTGTTTTCTCCGATGTTAGATTTTTCTTTATCATTGACCAAGAATGACTTCAAGTTTCTTTCATTTCTACAAATTGTTTTAACGTTATTTTTCGATAAATTTATTGATTTTTTGATTTATCGATTTATCGAAAAATAACGTTAAAACAATTTGTACAAATAAAAGAAACTTGAAGTCATTCTTGGTCAATAAAAAAGAAAAATCTAACATCGGAGAAAACAGTGGTGTTTACAAAATACTTTGCGACGAATGTCCTGCTTTCTATATTGGACAAACAGGAAGGAATATAAACATTCCTGTTGAAGAACATAAAAAGTCAATTTTACAAAATAAAAATACCACTGCCTTCTCTGAACATTGTATAAAATTCAATCATTTCCTGGAATTCAACAAAACCCGATTGTTACATTCAGGTAACAAATGAAAGCGCCTTGACCTTCTTGAAATTCTCGAAATAAGTTCCGCCCATAATAGTCAATTACCCCTTCTAAACGAATATATATATATATATATATATATATATATATATATATATATATATATATATATATATATATATATATATATATATATATATATATATATATATATATATATATATATATATATATATATATATATATATATATATATATATATATATATATATATATTTATATATGTGATCGCGAAACTCCAAAACCGTTTGACCGATCATCTCCAAATTTGGCATTTCTGAGTGTTTTTTCATGGACAAGGTTTTTATGTGAATAGCTGTGATGTGGTTTCTTTAAAAATGAATTTTGTAAACAGATGTTCTGGCGTATTCTCCATATGGTATATATAAAATTTAGCATAGCAGAAATATATATACATATATATATATATATATATATATATATATATATATATATATATATATATATATATATATATATATATATATATATATATATATATATATACAAATTTTGAATGGTACGTGTTTTTTGGCTAAATTGAAAATTTTTACTTCAACACCTTAGCAACAACTCTACCCAACTTCTTTTTCTTTAAAATGGAAGCATGTGTGTGTGCCCGTTGAAAAGCTCGTGGAAAATGGAATGCTTCCCCACTCCAGTCATGTGATTATTAGTAATAAAATTTTTTTTATAAACAACAAAATGGGTAATACTTTTTCAGCTATATCTACAGTTGATGTGGGAAATGCAGAAAATATACTTCATTCTCTACTTGGTATGCTCCTAGGCTATAAGACTATGGAAAATTCTTAATAAGTTTTTATTTTACATTAAATGAATTATTCTCTTTATAACCACATGGCTAAAAAAAGAGGTATGGTGAGTTTGCAATTTCTAATATTTCAACGAACTCAGACACACCATTCCCTACAAAAGTAGGGTATGGTGGCAGCTGAGGCGTTGATGGAAAAAATGCATTTTAGTCCCAAAAATAAGTACACTTCACGCGAGTAAAGGTTTTGTTTAAATTTACCTGTTGAAAAGATATTAATACTATTCCGTACTTTCTCCCATCTGAACTCACATAACATGCAATTAATTAATACGAAAAATCGAAATTAATCAAACAAATCTACTAGTGTAGCTAGTTATATGAGTCTCGACGCCAACGATATTCCCATTCATCCTTAAGAGATGAATGTTAGAAACATCAAGGTATTCACCACAGATTGACAAACTGTTTCGGCATTATTGGACTGTCCTCAGGATTGTCTATCTACTGAATAACCTTACCATTTCACTCATACCTGAATATTTCGAAGATGAGTACAATGACATGTTAACATGACACGCGTTAGATGCCGGGAGTTTCACGTCATATATATCGATATTCTATCATTTTCGTGAAAAATACGTCAGAAAAAAACATACTTGTTCCTGAAGTTGTTTCTTGTAGATGTGGACCTTCTGGCTGCACTTCTCTAATGATTCCTGTAGAAGGGAGATGTTCTTCTGGTCTTCCTCGCATTGAATCATGACTTCCTTGACGGTACGTTCTTTCTTCCTCAAGATTTTGATGGTCTCGGCGTGACGTCTCTTTTCTTCGTCTAATTCGGCTTCCAGGTCGCGAAGTCTAGCTTCCAATTTGCTGATGATTCGCTTACCTCCGACGATGGCGTTGGCTTCAACTTCTTCAAGACGAATGCTCAGGTTTTTCACCTCGATTTCAAGGGATTTCTTGATTGCTTCGATCTTGACGATGCGTTCTTGTTCTTCGTGGAGGATCTCAATGGTGTGTTTGAGTTCAACCTGAATTAAAATATTGATATTTTTATGAAATATTCATTATGATGACATTCACATGTTTTTTGTAAGGCACTCGACTCATTTTTGGTAGAGTCAGTTCGAAATCCTGTGGCCAGCAAAACAGATCAGATGACAGATCTCTATCCTGATGAAGGACATTCAATATCAGTGATACTGAATTATTCAACTAGGAATAGACTGGAATATTGACTATATACCCTATGCTTGGGTTTCGTTTTCAATATGAGAACCTACTGACTAAATACGAAATATATTGAAAAGTTTGATTTTGACCATAAGACGATAGTATCTACTAATGTTTCTAGGTAGTGCTAACTTCAGTATTATGTCGTAGCTTTAGCCACATCTTCGCGCTTGCCATCGGCCATGAGGTTTTGAAACTAAAGTGCAATGTATCTTCTTTGTATACTTGATAGTAGTCATGAGACCGATATATCAAAAAGAATTTAAAAATCGATTCTCTAACCAGAAAATCCGATTTCAAATATCGGCCTTACCGAACCAAATGCTAACGATCTATACCACCAAACGAATCCGAATCGGCAAATAAAATCACTGGATATCTATCACCAAACGAATTGTGTGTGTATCAAAAATCGCGCGAATCTCGATCTGATTCTGAGTGGTACATTTGTGCTTGTCGATCGTTAGGGGCCGTTCAAGTATTACGTAAGCACTGTAGGGGGCGGGAGTCTTTGCTTTGCTTATTTTTGATTTCATGGGGGGTGAGGGGTCTAGATGGTGATTACGTCAGCAGTAGTTATTTTTTATACATTTGTAACCCACACTTTATCTATGCTTGAAAACCAAACCAAACGGGTATTCCCACAAATAATTAATACGTTTAGGTACTCGCTTAGAAGCGAGTGGGGGAGTTACCACGCGCTACTCATTTGTCAAAATTTCTTCCGTCAGTCTATTGTTTCGGTTCGGTACGAGATTGACGATTTGAAGTGTTGTAAGCAGAGCAAAGCAGGTTAATGTTTGTGTTTTCGTTGATCCTTTTTCGCCAAAGTTGAAATGTTTAAGATTTCCTGCAAATGCCTATTTTCTCCAGACGATAAAATTGAAGCTATCGAGTCGAATATGCAAAACGTGTGGTCTTTAATGCTTTCATCAAGTCACTAAATCGTCACATCGAGAAGATCCATAAAAAAGTAAACACGCACACTGCATAATATGAAAGTTTGGCCTATAAGAGTGTCTGCTCGTCGTGCTAATGAACTGATGTGCATTATTCAAAATTTAGAGCACCAATATGTTGAATGGCTTGATGAGAACGATGTAGACATTCCAAAATTGGATGAAAGTGAGCAGATACACAACATTGAGCAGCAAACATCCAATGTCATCGAGAACTAAGGATCATGGATTCGGGTGTCATGGACTAAAGACTGTTAATTGGAATTGATATGTAGAACAAAAATTCGAAAGGAGTTTGTTCTGTTCGTAATAGTACTTAATAAGATCATAATATTTGTACCTCACTCTATGTTAAATATTGGGTCAATAAAAATTGTTTCAATGAATATTATGTGCGTTAAAGTCCTCTATCCTAAGCCTATTTTATAACTGCTGCCCATGAATCGATAAAAAAACAGAATACATTAAAAGAAAAATGCATATAGGTGCCATTGTTTACGTAAGCATGGTAAAGGGGGGTAAGAGCTTTGCTTACTTTTGCTGAAAAGGGGGAGGTGGGGGCAAATAATTGTAATAAATCTGCTTACGTAATATTTGAACGGCCCCTTAGTTGTTAGCTGATAAAACGAAATCTAAGAACGCAAGCGAATTGACGAGGCTAGGCGCTATTGAAATCTAAAAATCGAATTTTGAAAACTCGGATAGATATCAGTTTGCGTTCTAAGCTATTGATAATATCATTCTGCTTCGAATCATATAGTTTAGGACAGCGTTTCTCAACTTTTCAGGGTTCGCGGCTCACTTTTCAATCGTAATTTTCATCCCCCCCCCCCTCGCATACAATGAAATGTATTCAATAATGATGTATTTAGAGTTTTTTGGTTCAAAATCTACACTAGGTCCTCAACTTCATACCTTAAAAATTACCAAGTATATGAAAATTTATTGACATGTGGCAACACTTTTAAATGATATTTTTTCTTGGATATGCTCGCGCCCCCTCTTTCATGTACGAGCTCCCCCCCTAGAGGGGCGTGTCCCACAGGTTAGTTGGCTTAGAATTAAAGGTTATGTACTCTTTTAATACGAAACCCACCTGGACACGTTGGTAACGTTCATCGGAAATGCGGAGTTCCTTGGTGATCTCATCATAATCGGCAACAACGGTAGACAATTCCTGCTCTATTTTGCTCTTCATCGAAGCCAAGTTTACGTTGATAGTGGTGAGTTCATTGACTCTAGAAGAGAATTCTTCACATTGAATTTCTGCTTGTTTTTTTCCACGGAGAGCCTGAAAAAAAATAAAAACAAAATGTCACTGATTTCACTGAAAGTTTGAATATGTTTTCTGCTTAATTTTATTTAGATCTAATTATAAATACTCTAAAAAGATATTAACCTATTGAATTAGGAGATGTATGACCGATTGGTGCCATAATATTACAAATATATTTAAACTGTTCGTAAGAAACAGTTATGTCATTGAAACTATCTAAGTTATGTTTTTGATTTTTAGAGTAACCAAAACATAATAAAAATAAAGAAGTGTACAGAACGGTGTAGGTATCATTTTTTCAAACCGTTATCTAGATGAGTTATCTCTGGAATGTACACATTTAGAAGGAAATAATTTGCTTCTTTAAGGCTCTTTAATTAGAACTAAAGTCAAATATTAAGAGTCTTCTGAATTGGGATTTTATGTGGCAAAATAGACTTACACTCTCGTAGTTGCCTCTGATTTCTTCAGCCTCAGCAGTGAGAGCCTGTACTCTTCTTTGAGATACGCTGAGTTGATCCAGAGTAACTTGCAATTGTCTTTGAATTTCGTCGTAGTGAGCCGTGATTTCGGTGAGTTGGAGGGATTGCTTCTTGATGGTCTTCTGGAGGTCGATGTTCGTCTTATTGGCAGTGTCCAAGGACATCTCCAGTTCCGTGATCTGGATTTGCAACTTCTTCTTGATGCGTGTGACTTCGGTCTTAAGTCTAGTTTCAGCTTCCACGACGCGGGCATTGAGCTGTTCGATTTCGATGGAAGTGGCTTTGCTGAAATTGAGAATAAGTTTGAAATGAAGTGGAGAGGCAACTGCGCTACAAATGATTGAATTCTGGAGCGGTAGTAAATTGGATTGTGTGTCCCATAAAATCAGCAAGGGATACATTCAAAGGTTTCATTGAAATCTAGAATTTCGCAATTGATTTTCGAACAATGTAAAAGGGAAATGCCAAGTGTTCCATTCCTCCCTTGAGTATGCGTGAAGAAGGCGGGCTACTTAAGCTATGGGGACGAACTACTTAAGCCAGGTCATAGGCTCCACTTGTATGTACCTAAATGTGCATTACTTGCACATGTTAAGTGTGTTGACGCACTGAATACGTAACAAACGGACTCTGGACACACGTGTTTCATTCCTCCCTGAAGTATGTGTCAGGGAGGCGGGCAGCTTGAGTTTGGGATTAACTTCTTCAGCCAGATCAGAGGAGATACACTTGTATGTACAAGTGCATTAAGGATAGGTGAGAAGGGATATTTTTTGGAACATAGGAAGTGTGGGTAGTACTGTTGGGTAGGACACGACATGAAAATGAGTTTGTAAGAGTAGCCTCTTTTTTGTACTGAGCCAGTACAATGTCCCACTTCAAATGACGCGAGGCGTACTGAAGCTCGGCGATACGTTTGAAGTTACGAGTACGAATATGACATTTGATTTTATTGCAGTACAATAGTTACAGTCTGAACTCTGATTGATGATATATTAATAATCAGTATCGCAAAGTGATATGAAACGATTAGCATAGTGAATATTGTTTGTAAGTAGGTAAATAAAAATATAAACAATTAATATATTTCGAAGGGTTAGGATATTCAAAAGCAAAACAGTCGCTTCAATACGTGCCTCATAGGATATTTCCTTATCGCTTGACGAGACTCGAAAAGCAATAATGCAATAAATTTGTAGCATGCGTCTCACTTCCTCTTTGTCTTCATCCTACAGTTTTACGGAGACGGAAAGTAAGTAGCGCCTAGCGCGACACCCGCGTCATAAAATTTGAAGCAGTACAATATAAAATGTTGAGCCGCTCTTACATTTTGACGTCATGTACGGGACAAATGTACTGCCTCTTGTATGTCCTACTCAACACTAGTGGGTAGGGTTCAGAGGATTAATACTGGCCCAGCATTCGCCTTATAAGTTTGCAAGCAGTGACTTACATTACCATGAGGAAACCTCTGAAAAAAACTCATGGCAGACCAGTCGGCCCTGGGGTTTGAACCCGAGACCTCCCAAATACTAGCCAGCGTACGCTAAGTACTCGACTAACTACCTTGGTAACGGACATTCAACATAACTACAAATTAAATTAATCGTAAATAGCCTGTGTTGGTTATAATTTGTATTATAATATTCTAATTATTCATCTGTTGTGAATAATTAACAAAACAAGAATAAAAAACAAAGAACTTTACTAAACTGAAGGCGGGACAAGTGACATCTGACAGTGAGGCTGACATCACAAAAAATTCTTTCTTTTCATTGGTCGGACGTAAGAAACGCACTGTAAAAAGATGAATGTTGGTCAACTCTTCCGTTCCAGTCCGTTTCACTTACGTTACGTCATTCTATAGTTGTTATTATTGCGTTGCGTCTACGCTTACAGTCCGTCAAACTATAAATCCAGCTTTAAATGAATAGAGAGACCAAATTGAGCAAAACGATAATTTTTTTCGAAAAATGATAAATGGGGAAAGTAATAGAGGACTAAAATCTGAACAACTCTAGACCATTTTCAGTTTTTAACGAATGACTGTAGCCGAGTTGTGGCCGATTTTTTAAGCGCATCCTTCCTACCCCCTTCTTCCTTACTGCACCACATTCATGAATAGAAACATGAATTATTCCACAATCAATCCTAAACTTTTTGGCAACAATCAAAAGAGAAACCGCGTTCAGAAAATTTTCCGTACTTAACTGCTCTTGGCCTAAAACAAATGACTGCCATTCCATCGCAAAATAGAGAATTCGAGATACTTCCGCTTACAGAGAGCACCAAAAATAATTCATTACGATTGGCACTAATGCAAACATC
Organism: Cynegetis impunctata; assembly: GCA_030704885.1. Classification (NCBI taxonomy): domain Eukaryota; kingdom Metazoa; phylum Arthropoda; class Insecta; order Coleoptera; family Coccinellidae; genus Cynegetis; species Cynegetis impunctata. The sequence goes on along the minus strand of JARQZK010002207.1, from coordinate 416,677 downwards.
TCGGATGCCGATTTATTTATAGGAATTGACGTTGACGATAAGCGCCTGTCTGTGATATAATCCTTTATCTTAATATTTATTTAGTTAATACATTTTTAAATTATCTTGGCTATTTGACAATTATTCTAATAGGCGTGACGACAGCATTTGAACTACTCTTCCTCAATGTGGGTACACATTTACTATCCACAAAAAAATCCTTCATTTCGGTAATAAGCTTAAGTTTAACAAAGTTTAAAGCAATTCTTCTAATATTATTCAAAGCGCGCGAAAACAGCTCACATGTGTCATGGCGTCGGTCTGCACGTCACGCTTAGGTAAACAGGTTTAGTAAACATAGAGTTGTCTACGCGTCACGAAGGAAAGTAAAGAGAACATCAAATTAATTCGTGTGATAAAAATGAATTCCAAAAATCATGAGTGGTGGTGCAGTACCGCAGTGTAAAAACACATCAATAAGAACACCCAACAAAGTATTTATACATGTTGCAACAAGAAAATAATACGAAATTAATGATTAAAGCTCGCACGTCGAAACACGACGTTATATATATATATATATATATATATATATATATATATATATATATATATATATATATATATATATATATATAAATATATTTTTTTTTTACTGTACAAATGTTTCCTTCCCGTTTCAGTTGCACACAACTGATTGCATCATCCCCATATGATGGTCTTGAAGACCTGAAATAATTAAAAATTAATTAGAACAACTACATTTGACTTGATGATTTATCAGATTTAGGTGTTTTCTATGAGGAAAAATTACTACTAGTACATATTAATTACAGAAATGTAGTTGTTTTATCGGGTCTCAACATGTTATTAACTCTGAATAGCAACTTACAAGCTGTGAGGGAGCTAACCTCAAAAATAAACATTGACAAGTTCATTGTAGAAAATAACATATGAAATAAATAAACTCGCACGAGTTCTAAACGGGTTTGATTATATCTAAATTGGATGTATCCAGGGTACAGATAGAATACAATTTACTTACAAGGAAGTTCTCACGTTTCTAAACTCAGACGAGCAAATTCTTCGTTTGTTGGGACGGAAATCGCCCAACATTAAGACATCAATCCTGGGCATAATTTGAGCTATTGCCTTACCAAAGCTTGGTTCCATTGTTATAGTAGAGTGAAGTCGATAAACCACACGTAAAATAATAAAATATCAATTCAAATACGTAATCAGTATTATTCACAACAACAAAACACAGTGAATGATAGTACTGACAGCGGAGTTTACTTAAGCGTGACGTCATCCGCTGTGATTGGTGTTTCAGTCAGAATGGCCGATCGCAGTATTTTAATGTTTTATTTTATTGAAAATCTTGGTAATCTGAATTTTTTAAATGAAACTAAAGCACTGTTTTAATTTTTTTTTCATATGAATTTTCTCCTAAAACCATTAAATCGACAATTTTTCGATACTGTCGTCATGCCTATTCATTACGTGTGTAGGTATCTGATATATGAAAGCAATTCTTGAATATTTTTGTTGAACAAATTATATTGCTCGTAGGAATGTAGGCTAAATTACTGATTGAATGATGCACATTATTATGTGCATCATGTGCATAGTTATTTTTTTTTTGTATTTTTCAGTTTTTGAATAAAAACTTCTTCATTAAAAAAAAAGTTTTTTCACTCTTAAAAAGAAACACTTTTTACTACGCCTAAAAAGTGCCTCGTATTCTACCTTGATGAAGAAACGAGAGCATAATCATAATATAGTCGCTTTCTCAGCAGCCAGCACTCAACCGTAAAAACGGTTGATCTAGCAAAAAAATGCATTATATATTTTTTGTAGATAATTGCTCGATGAACAATTTTTGTTATAACATCTATTGACTTTCAAGCAATAGGTCGCAAAATATTTGCGGAAAAATAATTTCCGCGATCTTTTGACCTTTATAAATTTTTTAGCCAGCACGATATCAATGTAGATTCATTGAAATTTCATAATAAAGGTCTGTACAAAAATTCACCTTATTAGGAATTTTTCCGCAGATCGAGGCTTGAAACTTCTAAAATGACTGCATTAATACAGTACCTCAACATATTGAATGCAAAAAAGGTCGGAAATTACCGAGCATTTCTGGAAATTTTTTTTTTGAATGTTATACAACCATTCGAAATAATATTCAAACAGAAACTAAACTAACTAATAAATTTTTCTATAAATACTGATATCCGATTTATAACTAGAATATCGAGAAGAACACCTTCGTTATAACCTCAACATTTGAGTCACGTATACATATTGAACATTTACAAGAATAGTACAAATTGAGCTGCTTATACGAAATTTCTTCATAGCTTTTTTAATATAGTATCGTCTGTTTTATCAACGGAATTTACATCAACAGGAGTTGACAATAATGATCCATTCCTGATGATGTCAATTTAGTGGACGAAACGCGTCTGTCTAGCCTTAGCAAAATGTTTTAATGCAACGGAATAAAACAGATAGCGTATAAGTTCTAGGAAATGAACGTATATCAAATCGATATTTGAAATACATAACTAAATAAAATAAGTATTTTCATTAAAATATTATAGTTTAGCACTAACACAGAAGAAACATGCAATAATTCTACATTTATACGAATAAAAAGGGCTTGAATTAAATTTAACTCTTTAAATATTTTTATATGAAGTATTGATGGTTGTATAACTGTTAAAAGTCAGAATTGTCATATAAAAATAGTCTTGAAAACTTTTGAATCCAAACGTTTATAATTATGATAAAACTCTTTTTTAATGTAGATTAGTTTAGGAAATTTTTGAATTTAGTTTCACTTCGTTTTATAGACCATACATAGAAATCAATTATTGTATTATGAAGTTATTGAATGTTTCATTATAGAAAACGTAAATGATTTGCATTGATCATTTTAACTAAGAAAATAAAGAAATATATGTACAGAATAATGTTTTCCAAAATCTTAAGAAATCAATGAACAGAATATTTACAATAATATCAAATGACAAAATTTGAAAATATATTTTCTGGTAGGTCCTACAAATTTTTTTCGCGTATTTTTTGTATATTTAATTTTATTTTCTCTTAATATCAGAAAAAGGTACCTACCCTAAAATAATTTTTTGTTGTTTCATTACTGCGTTCAATATAAAATGAAAGTAATAAGTTTTATTTTCAAGGAATTATGTCGTTTGAATACAATTTAAACGAATTCTATGGTTTAAGTATTTTGTGAGATTGTAAGTTTTTAGAGGTTTTCAAGAAAATTTCCTGGGTTAAGAATAATAGACATTCATAAAACCAACTGCGTAATACGTTGCATTCATCAGAAACACTCACTTAAATACCAGACGACTACATCAAAATCACCTTTTGTCGTAGTAATAATGCTGCGATCGTTTCTCAAACGATTTCAACTCTGCGCTCAAATTTTCCAGTGGCACCTCAAAACTTTCCCCCAAAGCTTTACACATCCTATCCTCCATCATGCTATTGTGCCCAGAAAAATTCCTCGTCTCTGTTTCACTTTTAGACATATCTTGTTCTAACTGAGATTGAATTCTCGCACATCACTTGGTGAAACATCATAAAGAATAAAATATAAACTTTAAAATAAAAACACTTGGCTTATGTTTCACAATATAAAAAATCTTTAGATACTGTACTTAGCAGTAATAAAAAGTCGACATGTTTCGAGCTATGAACTCATTATCAAGTCTTGATAATGAGTTCATAGCTCGAAACATGTCGACTTTTTATTACTGCTAAGTACAGTATCTAAAGATTTTTTATATTGTGAAACATAAGCCAAGTGTTTTTATTTTAAAGTTTATACTTTATATCTTGTTCTATGCTTTCCGCTATATTCCTTCTGCTTTTCGACAGCAACTGTTGCTCTATGGCCTTCGCCGACTTTCCTCTGAGATATTTCTGTTCGGATTTCAATTCTCTCTTCATATTTTTGTCCAGATCTAGATCATAGTCGAAGTCGTCTTTCATTTTAGTCTGAACACTTTTTATCTGTCGAAGAAGGCCCTTTTTCTTCTTCTCAGTCTTCCTTACTTGAATCTTTTCTGTGATCGTTGCCGCTGAAACCGACTGATTCAACTGATACCAGCTTTTCGAAGTGGATTTGAAATCCCGTAATCTTTCTTTCGCACTAGCTTCCGTTTTTCTCGCCAATCTTTGCAGTTCTTCGTTAGAATACGTTTTAATGACGTTCATGGGATCATACTCTCTGAGAGCTTTCTCCTCGGACCAGGGAAGGTGGGGGGTTCTCGCTCTAACCCCTCTCTCTTTGTCTTCCAGATAATCTATCATAGGCTGATAGAAATTGATGCCTAGTCCATAATTATACTCGTATTTTTTCGTTTGTGGGTGCCATCTTGAAGCTGATGATACTGCCATTGAATTCACGGTTGATTCAATCGATTGACTGAACTGGTCATCGATTACAAGGTGTTTTATACTCTGTTATCGATTGATAAAGGTGTATTTCATTGCCAGAACCAATACGGTTCCGGATTGTCAGGGCTAAGTATTATTTATAAATACATTACTTGGCTTGGATTATATTTGGACGAACACATGTTATGAATTTCTTCAGACTGACTGTTTGGAGGTCACACTTCACTTTTGGAATTTTCATACAACTGATGTAGAGTTCCCTTCAGATAGATGCTGAATAATTAAATTTTCCGGTTTTTTTTTTGAAAATTTAGTTGAAGATTTTTTGAAGAAAAAGGCGGTTATATTAAAAAATTGGAGAATGTCCCATAACTACTATATTCTTGTATGAAGCGATGTTTCATTACAGATCATAATATGTTTAGAACTTGTTATAATATTGCATGAAAGAAATACATTTTGTTTGAAAGATTAGTTTAATATTTATTGTGAAGTGTGGTACAGATGTTGTATCGACATGTACATATATAAATACATACGTAAATGTGTGTGTGTCGATACAACATCTGTACCACACTTCACAATAAATATTGAACTAATCTTTCAAACAAAATGTATTTCTTTCATGCAATATTATAACAAGTTCTAAACATATTATGATCTGTAATGAAACATTGCTTCATACAAGAATATTGTAGTTATGGGGCATTCTCCAATTTTTTAATATAACCGCCTTTTTTTTCAAAAAATCTTCAACTAAATGTTCAAAAAAAAAAAACTCCGGAAATTTAATCATTCAGCATCTATGTGAAGCGAACTCTACATCAGTTGTATGAAAATTGCAAAAGTGAAGTGTGACCTCCAAACAGTCAAATATATATATATATATATATATATATATATATATATATATATATATATATATATATATATATATATATATATATATATATATATATTTATATATATCTTCTTCTTTAATAGCGTTCTTCAGTCCACTTACGGACATACGCCTCTTCCAATTCTGATTGCACCTTATTCTGTCTGTATATATTTACTCTTAAAAAAAATACTACTAGTATTTTCCGGAATATACGTAAATTAGATATGTACTATTATTTATTTTTATCGTCTTTTCTTCTTAGATATTTTCTTTTCATACAACTCAAGGTGCACTACTTATAAACGATAATAAAAGATCCGGTTGTATTTCATCGTTTAAGGGATTCAATCACGAGTTCATAGATACCCCTAAAGCTATAGCTCAAGTTATATCCCTTGACAAAATTGCACAACCTTTGGTGTAATTTCATGAATCATGGCGCCTGTTCAGTTCGGCATAACAGAGTGAGATTGTAGGGCAATATATATATGAACCTATATGGCCAAGTTCCAAGTATCTATATTGTTCTTTTTCTTCAAGTGCCTTACCTGGTTTCGGGTGTAGGCGACCTCTCTACAACTATTCGTGTTGTGTGTGATACATTGATACACGAATAGAAGGACCTACAGTTTTACGACCGTTCCAAACGTCTGTATAGAAAAGCTTCACAAGGCAGAATACTTCACGGTGGTTTGCCATTGCTTTCCAAGAGGTGGCACCTCATTAATTTGTTGGTCCGGCCGGGATTCGATCCACCGACCTTCTGTTCAATAAACCAATGCTCTGACCACTGAGCTACGGAGTCACTATCTATACATTAACAAAATAGACAGAATTTTCCTGAAATGCCCGTTCTGGAATTGAATATTAAGAAGACTAAATACATGGTTATAAGTAAGTCGCCTGATCAACGCGGTGTGCTATACTGTATAAACAAAGCTATAGAGAGAGTGGGCAGTTTTACCTACCTTGGGTGTACAATCAATGAATTGTGGGACCACTCCAAAGAAATAAAGTGTAGAATAAAAAAGGTCAGAATAGTATTTATACAAATGAAGCACTTCCTCTGCTGCCTAGATCTCAGCATGACACTCAAGAAGAGAATGATAAAATCCTATATGTTTTCAGTACTGCTGTGTGGAGTCGAGGCTTGGACGTTGTCTGAAGCGACAGAGAAAAAGGTCAAGACTTTTGAACTGTGGATTTATTGAAGAATGCTAAGAATTTCCTGGGTTGACCGAGTCACCAAGGAAGAGGTCCTCAGAATAATTAACTGCCCATTAGCTCTTATGAATACCATAAAACAACACAAACTTGAGTATTTGGGTCATGTCATGAGAAACCCTGCCAAATTCTCTCTGCTTCAACTGTTCCTGCAAGGTAAAATAGAAGAAAGAAGGGGACTAGGTAGACGGAGAACCTCCTGGCTCGCCAACTTACGGAAGTGGTATGACTAAGAAGAAGAAGGCCTATTCAACGGTGAGATTATTTGTGGTTTTATTGGTGTCAAAGAACTTGTCGATAAAGCTGAATGTTCAAAATCACATTCAGATCATAGAGTTTAACAGAGACTATTGCTGTTATACGAATAATAATGATGATACTTGAACGCTTGGTCCTGATCTTTGGATCATCTTAATCCAACAAGTAATTAGAATATATTTTTGATATAAATGGATCTGCTCATATTATTACATTGCAATTGTAGTAAGGATTATTGGTTATAATAAAGAGAAAAACTTACCGGATAGCATCGATTTCTTCATCTTTCTCCTGAAGACGTTTCTCAGCTTCATGACGGAATTGAGCCAATTCAGCAGATAGACGTTGAGCACGTTGTTCTTCAGCTCTGCGTCCCTGAAAAAGAATGATTGTTTGAGAGCGAATGAAGTCAATTTATAATTGTATCTAGGTCTACGAAATTATGTCTCTTACTTGGAAAATAAATGCTCATATACATTTTTCGTAATCCCATACTGTTATTTTGATTTAACGGTATTCAGATGACAATTGAAAAGTCAGTGTTAACGGCCGCCGGCCATTATAATTTGATAACGGCCGGCGGCCGTTAAGAAATCACTTGTTCAAATATTTATTTCAAAACATCATTCTGCTTACAATAACAACATTGAAATCTTGGTCCACAGCGAGTTGGGAGAATAAACCTGATTTTCATTTCGCATAGGCTAATAATACATCTTCATTAACCACCTTTACATTCTTGCTTTTACGCCACATTTCAAAATTTTCATATTCTTTTTGATATCGTTCTTGAGTTATTTTCGGCAGTTAATCAACACTCGCTGCACTGCACATGATTCTCCCAATATTTCTTAAGGAATTTGATTTTGTTCCTCAATTTCATCAATTTCATCCATGGTCGTCGTTAAAGCGAACTTGAGAACACAAAAAACTGACGTTGTTTATAAAACTGTCAAACTGTTCCATGACAACAGAGTGCACGACGTTGGGATTTTTCTTTAGAATTGCGAGGTACGGGGTTTTTTCTTTCTTCGGAATCAAAATGTAATCTTTCAACGGGATTACGAAAAATTTTTAACGACACTCGGCCGATACGCAAATAACGGATTCGGTTAGTTATAATCCTCGGCTGCGCCTCGGATTACAATATCCAACCTCATCCGTTATTTGCTACATATCGGCCTTGTTACGTTAATAACTATAACAGCATGTTAATGAGGTAGATGGTGTCTATTTATTAATAATATTGTTTAAACAGGATCCAGTGAGTGTTACGCAAGACCATGTTGTTAATAGTTTGATGTTCGAAGATTTTTTGAGAGAAAGCTATCGTTTGAGATTCTAATTCTCAAGTATATGAAAAAGCTGATGTAGATTCTGACTGAAAAATTGAAATAACATTCGAAATCAGAACCAAATTCAATGTATTCTCTCAACGCTAAAAATTACATTAAAATCCACTAGCCACATTATTTAACCCATTCCACGTTCATCATTTACAACTTCAAATCAACATCAACTATCCTAATTGTTCAAAATTAAGTGAATGATATACATATTGTTATTACATTGATAGAAATATGTGAAATTCAATTAATTTTATTATTTTAATTAGAAATCAATCAACTATTCGCGTGAAGGGATTGAAATGAAGGTCCTAAAACAAAGGTACAAAAAAATACTCACAGCTTCAGCATCTTTGTAGGCGGCGGTGAGTTCATCACGTTCGTTCTCGAGACGACGCAGTTCTAGGTCTAATTCATGGAGACGGCGGTTCATTTCGCTCATGGTGTTCTTGGCATCAGCAAGGTCATCTGTAAATGAGCATTATTGAAATTAAAATGTTTTTTATTGCTCAAGATTATTTATATTTTTGATCAAAATGTCAATGAAAAGAAGAAACGGAAATTCGGACTTGTCATATCGTTATCGAAGGAATTCTAAAAAAAGTCATTATTAATCTAAATAGAATCTTTTATATCATCAACCGCAGTGGTCTCGACGGCTGAGCAAACGGTGTACAGCAATTGGGAAACTCATAAAAGATATGAATATTTGTGAAGGATACATTGATTTAGTGGTTTAATATGATTAATATTTGGGTAATGACTATTGTATCGTGTACATTAGCTATTCGGATCCAGAGTTGAACTGTAGGTTCAATCAGCTTAAACTAAACTTTTATTTTATAAACATAGTTTGAAATTTATTCAAGGTGATTAAATATTTGAGGTTGCTACTTGATGAAAACATATTCCAATGAGAGCTCAATACATATCATAGAGGCTCATATTAGTAATTATGAGGTAGTTATGTAGGTTCCATATCAATTCTCACTCAGACGATGGACTGGACAATACTAAAGAGCTAGTTGAAGAGCAAAACATTCTGCCTAGTCTAGTTTTTCTATCGTGTGTGGCAGGTTCTCCAAGTATCTAACACTCTCCCTTGAAGGATGGGTAGGAATGAAATGTATCGAAACTCATCAAAATAGCTTCGCTGGGAGTTGATTTGATTCATTTCTATTTCAAAGTATTCAAATGGTTAAACGCAATATGCTCAATAAAAAATGAAAATATGGCAAGCTTTTGTTAATTTAAATTAACATGTTTCATAGATCTATCTTTTGTTATCCAGCCACTTCAATCAATCAATATGATCGATCAATGAAGTTTACGGTGTTGGAACTCATAAATCAAACTCCCTTGGAAGATGATATTCAACTGTCAAATAGCTCGTATGTTTTACATTCATATAATGTTATTTCCTAAGAATATTTACTGTAAATCTTCTTCAGGAGTGAATCGTTTCATTGGAATGTGTTCCTCACTAATTTATTTCATAGTCTTAATTTTAAGTTAGTTTTACGTAAGCTAGAGCGTAATTAATCCATTAAATGCAATGGTTAGTAATATAAATTTTCTATCTCTTCATATCATCAGCACGCGAGCTTGATTAATTTTCTGAAAAAATTTTTAACTAAATTTCACGACAAATATAATGCGGTTTGTGAAGCTATTGTGACGATACCTATGAGAAATCAGAGTAATTTTTTTTTGAATCACTATTTCTCATTCAGGTTGGAATAGAGCAAGATCCCAGAGCCTCCAGACGTCCCTCATTATCTCAGTAGTAAAATTTGTGAGATGAAGTAGTGCTCGTATGTACTTTCAGTGTATGGATACCCGCTATCTTGTGCCGACGGCCAATTTCCAGGTATCAGGTGCTAAAGATGGAAAAAAGCTCGACCTACTTCTTATATTTTTCCACACTTGATTCTTATATACGATACTCAGGGAACCATTACAATACCTTATGTAAGCTGTCAGACCGATCGTATGGGCCAAACATCCCGACAAACACACATTAAGTGTGACTATGTCAGTATGAGCGAAATGTCATGATTCGCCAATTTAAAAATAAAAATGAAGGACACCCTACTGCGTAGCACTAGGAATGATAAAACCCCTCGGCGCATGTGCATGTCGTCAATATTTTTTGAATGTACCTATTATATAAATTAAAAATAACAATGAAAGTCGATTTTACGAATGAAATGAAGGAAAATTGCAATAAATGTATTAATAAGTCGATATTACGAATAAAATCCGTGAAAATTTAGCAAAAAAATTCATTGTTTGGCTGTCGAATTTGAATATCCTATCCCGGCTCATTTTGCTGCAAATTATGAATCAAATTGATAAGATATCTCTATGGATGGGAAGCAGACACAGACGCAGAATCAAGCTTAAGCTATCAACGTCGCTTGGTTAACGAGGCACACAGAGCACTTCGACGCATGTTTTGTAGGACTTCGTACATATCGATCTTGGCGCATGCGCATGTCGTAATGCCTAATCTAAAAAACGCTATAATTTTTTATTCTTCGTTGGGAAAAATAGGGAATTCAAATTCCCTAATGAAATCATATGTGTTTTATCGATATCCGTTGGAATTTTTAAAATCGGGCCAGTTACCAACTTTTTGTCGTGAGACTATAACCCCTTTAGCTTCGCCTCGGGGTAAAAATAATAATATCGAAAGTACGTATACTCAAACATAGAGCATGCTTGGCTAGACAGTAAATATAGAAGGGAGTTCGACGCGCATAGATAATCACTATCACGCTTAAAATGGGCGAATCATGACATTTCGCTCATACTGTCATACTCACACTCAATGTGTGTCTGGCGGGATGTTCAGCCCATACGATCGGTCTGGCAGCTTGCATAAGGTGAAATAATAATAAGCATGAAATGGTTATCTGAGTATCATATATAAAAATCAAGTGTGAGAAAATAAGAGAAGTAGGTCGAGTTTTTTTCCATCTTTAGCACCCGATACCTGGAAAATGGCCGTCGGTACAATTAGCGAGTATCCATACGCTGAAAGTACATACGAGCACTACTTCATCCCACAAATTTTATTACTGAGAAAATAAGGGACGTCTGGCCGCGCTGGGATCTTGGACTAGAAGAGGTTGATATTGTTTGTACTGAACGTACCGGCCAACTTCTTGTTCTCTCTGGCAAGACCGTCTCTCTGCTCCCTGGTCTTGTCGAGTTCGTGCACAGTGCGCTGCAACTCCTGCTGTTTGTTGCGAAGTTCTCTCTGTGTTGACTCGTACATCTGAACGGTCTCTTCAAGTCTGGTCTTGATGTCGATGTTGATTCTCTCCAGTTGTTCAACTCTCTTCTGGAGCTCCCTAGCGGTACCATTGGCTTTTTCTAGGTCGATGATGAGGACTTCGACTTCAGACTGCAAGCGGGACTTTTGTTTCTCCAAATTGTTGACCTGAAAAGACCATGAAGGTTTTAAGTTTAAAATTGGAAAGTATTCTTCATGAATTTTAACAAACTTCAAATTATTAAAATTATCCTTTATTGGAATATTTTATCGACTCAATCGAATAACTTTGTCATCTTTGAACTGTTTGATGAATTTCACGCATTTTCTGGCTTTCATGACAACACTGGTTTTTGCAGGCCTACATGATAACACTGGTTTCTGTAGGAGATCAGTGAATGCTAAGTTAACCTAAAATAGCTTTAAATTAGACAAAAAAGAAAAAGGCACAAATTTTAATTTAATAACATGCTAACTATCCCGATTATTTAAACGAACTTAAAACAATGCTAGAAGATCTAAAGCACATATCGTCGGCAGTGGGACTCGAGATGAATGTCAGCAAAACTGAAATAATGAGTCCAACAGAAGAACATTTGGAAATTCAAGGCCAAATAATAGAAAACGTAGATCAGTACATATATATATATATATATATATATATATATATATATATATATATATATATATATATATATATATATATATATATATATATATATACCTTGGACGTGCAGTAAAGCTTGGAAAGGAAAATCAAACGGCAGCAGAGTAGCTTTGACATGGTCGGCTTTTGGACAGCTTCAATGTATATTTGAAGATTCTAATATGTCCATAAGCTTGAAAAGGAAGGTATATGAAGCTTGCATACTGCCAGTCTCAACTTACGGTCTAGAAACCGCCACATTAACAGAAAGAAGCAAAAAAAGAATTAGAACTACGCAACGAGCAATAGAACGAAGAATGCTTGGGATAAATCTGAGGGACAGAATACGAAATGAGACAAAAACCCAAAGTCACCGATATCATAGAGCGTGCCGCACACCTTAAGTGGCAATAGGCTGGTCATGTGGCTAGACAAAACGACAGCAGATGGACGAAAAAGTTAATTCAGTGGAGACCCAGAGAAATGAGGTGGAGCATAGGAAGACCTCCAAAAAGATGGCTAGATGAAGTGAAGAGAACAGCGGGCACCCATTGGCAGCAAACAGCTCAAGATAGAAACGCATGGAAGAGATTAGAAGAGGCTTATGTCCGGCAGTGGGCAACGATTAGCTGAAGAAGAAGAAGAACTATCCCAATTACTTGATGATAATTCATCAAAACTATAGCGTAAGAGTGAAATTGAGTCCATGACTTTTCTGCTTCATATATTTCAAATTCCTGCTCTATTAAGGTATAGTTATAGGATTTCAATAGGCCATTCTACAATGTACTCGAACCTTAGAAACTATATTGAAACAATTTCATTGAATATTTTAACAATTTTGACAATTTTTGGTATACCCACAAAATCTTCGTTAGCGAATTCAGAAAACTTTCATTTACATTTACAGTTGAAAGCACGCAATGCTTAAGAGTAATGGTGCGGTCAATTTTGGGATCTAGGTTAAGAGATACCTACAATTAAAAATGAAGAGATCTGGAGGCAAAAATTAATTAATGATTTCGGACTTGAAGTAGATGATCAGGTCACATGCCTAGAAAATATCAAGAAAATTGGACAAATGAATCAAAGATCAAGAATAATTGAAAGAAGCATTGACAATCGGCGGAAGAGCTGAATAGATGACCTAAAAATGACAACACTAAGATACTGGGTTCAAATTGTACATAACAGAGACCTTGAGTACATCTTGCTGTAGATAGATGAAGGTATAGATAGTGTATCAATCGTTACCCTAACTTACCTTCACTAGAAGCGATTCGATGTGCTCCTCTTGCTCTGTAATCCTGGCGTTGTACTTCCTTCTAAGTTCCTCTATTTCTTCAGCCCTGGCTGCGGCTTCGGCCTCATATTTGCTTCTGTAGACCTGTACTTCTCCTTGGGACTTAACTAACTGCCTTTCTAAGTCTAGACGAGCCTCGCTCTCCTCTTCCAATTGGACGCGAATGGACTCCAACTCGATTTCAACCTGGTGTAGTTGAGACTCGAGCATCGAACGTCTTCTCTCGTCATCTTCAGCGCGACGGCGGGCATCTTCGAGTTGACTGGCAAGTTGGGACTTCAGGTAGGTGGCGTTTTCAAGAGTGACCTAAGTAAATGAAAGAATTAATTACTAGTACCTATAAACTGTGTGTAGTTGAGATATATACTCAACCAAAGTGTTATATATTTTGTAATATTTTTATATGCAAGGTGTAAAACTTGCACTTATTCATGATAAATACTTAGAATACCTAGCGAAAATGATGCTTAACATTTTATAATATAATTTTTATATATTCAGGGTATTCCTTAATTCCTTAAAGACATGCTAATATTTAAGGGGGTGATTCTTCGACTCATTTAAAAAAAAACTACCTATGAAAGTATGTCCTAAAAGTCTTAACTTTTGAGTTACAGGGTGATGAAATTTTGAAAAAAAATCAGTTTTTTAATAATAACTGAGATAGTATTGTAGACGACTTCATAAAATTTGGTACATGTCTTCTATGCATCAAGGTGTATTTTGTGATTTACGAAAATTTTCAATTTCTCTACCAGTGACGTTCGTACGGACTTTGCTATGAATATTTTCGGAGAAAAAAATACTACGCCATTGCTTTCTCTTGAAATAAAAACAAATTTTGAGATCCTCATTTATTTTTGAGCAAATTTGATATCATGGATTTTTTTTGTCCGAAGCATGGTTTTCGCTTAAAAAAATAAAAATTGTTTCACTTCAGGATCAATTCTTCTAAGATCTGGTGCAATGTGAAAATGCTTGTGCATTGACTGAAAGAAAAATGAGAGATCAGATTTTTTCCAAATGTACAAAAAATTTACCGAATATTATAGAGGTGTCTACAATATAATACTAAAAAATTATTTTTTCAAAATTGTACCCTGTATCTCAAAAGTTAAAACTTTTAGGACAAATGTTCATAAGTAGTTCATTTCTTAAAATAAATCGCCTCCTTCAATATTAGCATGTTTTTAAGGAACACCCTATATATATATATATATATATATATATATATATATATATATATATATATATATATATATATATATATATATATATATATATATATATATATATATATATGTATAGAAAACAGAATTCTTCGTGTTAACGACACACGTTCGTGGCAATAAAATGAAGTGAACTAGGACATTTATTTGATATATATATATATATATATATATATATATATATATATATATATATATATATATATATATATATATTATATATATATATATATTTGAAGAAGAATTCATATAAATCCATGAGATCTTTATATTATCAAATATTAGAGAAAAGAAATTATGTACTTTATATTCACTCTTTATTTTGTTAATAGAAACAAAGAATATTAAATGTTATCATTTCTAGTCAGTAAGAGATAAGCGTAAAATGCTGAAAATTTTGATATATTACCTTCAGATCTTGGACCTCCTTAACCAATTCGATATTTTCTTGGGACAATCTAGTTTTGTGAGAAGTTATGTCGACGATAGTACGATTCAATTCTTCGATCCTTACATTCAGTTCACTGATGGATATTTCTAATTTTTCAGAGTGTTTCACGCTGATCAAACGTTCTTTGTTTATGCTTTCTACTTGGGCTAACAGTTCGTAAACTTCAGACTGGAATTTGGCCTTCTCTTTCTCAGCTCTGAAAAATAAATAACACAATTATTCAATTCTAATTTCTTCAAGTGTTCTCACTCTCAGAAATTATATTGATTTAATTCATACTTGTAGTCGAAATTCGGTCATAATTGAGTTCAAGTTTGGATGATGTATTTGATATTGGCATACGTAAATAATGACATATATATAAAATGGCGAAGGTGCCGGCGTATATTCCTACGGAACTAATTTTCACAGAAATTTGATTTCATGTATTTGTGGTACATATTATACATAAATTTTAGCTTTTTGCACTCTTTCTTTATATAAACTTTGGATATGCCAGATCTCATACCAATCCGTGAGCGCAATATGCTTAAAATAGGGTACAAAATTTTCTCTTCACGTATATAGTGGACCAGCCGTGAACAAACGTTTTGCAAGGCGTTGTCAGACTATCGAATTTTTCGGATTATAGAGTACTGCCACAAGTCCGGAAATTTTTGAAAAAAAAACCTTATAATCCGACAAATTACATATCATACTGCTCATGTCTGAATATGTGCAATTTAGTACATAATAATGGCTCTTGCACCGTATATTATTAAACTAAGTTTAATTGTGAACCGAGTTTAATTTGACATTTTTGCTTGCACCAAAATATAAATGGCGTTTAAGACGCCCTAAACTCCGCATGAATTAAACGCCCAATTTTCGGCGTTTAATTTGAAGTTTAAGTAATTTTTGAGGTTATTTGTAAAAGAAACGGTTTATTTCTTCTTTAAAAATTTAATTTTTGCCGGTGGAAACTCGAATTTTTGTTTAAAATGTTTTATGAAGAGTTTGAAATCTATATCAACTTGGACGTTCTAGAGTTCCTGGAATATGGTAGCCTGTAACAGAAGACGCATTTATTTCAAAAGTGTTTGCTTGGCAATCGTCAAGCTATGCAAAATCGTTGATCCGATTATATTGTATTATTGTTATAAGTTTTTTATTCAATTAACAATAATCAACTTATTGGTATTTTGCCAGTTATTCTCTCTAGGTGGTAAAAAATATGGCCAGCAGAACTGAAGGCGTGGGATTTATAGTTTATGTATACTAATGAACAATGCATTCATTTACCTCATAAATGCAAATTTACTCTCCATAATTAAAAATACACACACGAAAAAAAAATCATTAATATGATATCACGGGTAGAGTGCCCATTGAACCTATCTAACTTTGTAGGAATGACAGCTTGTCCCCCATGGTTCAGCTACTTTTAACATTAAAATTGTATGCTCATGGAGGATATGTGCACAGTATTACTCAAATTGTTGAAGTTCATACATCCACAGTTTCACGCTCTATCTGGAAAGTATCAGTGTGGTCCACTTTTTCTTTTATTATTATCTTCCATTTTATGCATATTTAATACAAATCAAGAAAAAACAACTTCTTTACTATTAAAACGAGGTTAGAAATGTAGAAAAATAAATTCTGTTTCTTCTTTTTACTTCATGTACATCGCTGTTTCATCCAAAATAATAGAAAAACGTAAACACGGTATATATATATATATATATATATATATATATATATATATATATATATATATATATATATATATATATATATATATATATATATATATATATAGATTATTAAAAAATCATAAGGAGTCTAACTGATTTCATATAATGACAAAATAGAGGAGGTGAAGTCGTGAGGCTTGGATTCAATATCAATGCACATAACTCTTACGGTTCGTGAGTTTGATTAACTCCGAATACTTGAGTTATGTGTTTGTCTCGATTTGGGTGGTTTTACTCGTTGATAATTTATATTTAACTGCTTTCATGGTAATACTAAATACATCGGAAATCGGAGGCACCTGATCCACAGCTAGTTACTTATCCCACGTCTGATCCTAGTTGAAATTTCTTAACGATGATAGCAGCTACAGTCTGGATATCACATATTTCATGCTGCAGGGTTCATTGCTAATTCTCTGAAAGAGTCTTATGAATTTTTTCTTTTCTTTTCAATAGAAGTAGTTCTTCTTGGAAATGAAAAAAAAATCATCGGGAATTGTTGCCATTCACATTTTGTAACATTCTCAAAACATTTTACACCGTTATATATTTCGTCATTTTTGACCTCTGAATGGTACAACACTGTGAAATTGTACTTATTCATAATTCCACAGATTATCGACAGAATCTCTATTTAATTTCTGAATATCCTATGGATTTCTACTGATTAATTCAGTCTATATTTCATTGGAACTGTTGTACACGCTTAATTAAGTCTTTGCTTTTGTCTTTGTTGAAACTGTTGACTGACGATCAATATAGTTTATGCTTTGGCTTCGTTGGAACTGTTGACTAATGATTAATTCAGTTTGTACTTTTGTATTTATTAAAACTGTTTTCTAACGATTAAATCTGCTTCTACCTTTGACTTTTTTAAAACTTTCTACTGAGAAAGATTCTATAATTATCGATCAAGTGATTTCGGATATCACTCATTTTATTATTAATTGAATTAATTTTATTTGAATGAGCTTAACAGTATTTTTTTGAAAAAATTGCTTCAAGCTTTTTATATATTTCAATAAGTATTTAAATTTATAATATGACAATAGTAATAAGTAATATTACAAATGAAAGCAATACATGAAAATCATTCAAAATATCACAGCTTCGGTCCTGTTCTTCGAGGAATTACCAAACTTCTCCACGGATCGTGTTCTACATTTATTCTAAAAATAATAAATCGGTTGGTGTTTGCATTCCTGTGAGAATATATATCTCGGAATTCTTACATTAATATTCTACATTCCAAAAATAAATCTAAACATTGTGGGTAGCCCACACAACACATATTTGTTATCAGCTGGCGACTTGTAGATTTCCATAGATATTTCATTTGATTACTCAACGAAAAGGTATTCATTAGAAAAGGAAAAACGTATCAAATTCTTACGCCAATAAAAATTTTGAAATTTTTATATTTAGTGGATCACACATTTATAAAATACAGAAGAATTGTAAAAAAAAATCGTGAACAGAGAATCTCCGTCATTAAAGTGGTATTTTCCACAAATTTTGATTTTTTTCACATTCGAATTCTTGACCCCCTAAGTCAATTTGGAGGGACTGAAGACATACACAAAGTTTGGAAACCTGAAATAACGCATCAAGTTTCTTCATAAAAATTGCGTCGTCGAGAGAAAATATTTGAAACCTTCAAATAGCAACTTCCTAATATCAACCAAATTCACATACAAATTTCTATCCTTCTAACTAAATTTGGAGTAGCTGTTGAGAACCCCAATAGTATTACCACATAAGCAAATCAACCCACGTACCAAATTTCTTTCATACCTCAAAAACAACGAAAAAACAAAAAGTTTATAATAAAGTTTAAACTTTCAAATTAAACACACTTGGCTTGAGTTTCACTATATAAAAATATTTCGATACTGTATTTAGCAGTAACGAAAAGTCGACATGTTTCGAGTTATGACCTCATTATCAAGACTGACTACAGGAGAGTATTACATCTTATTTTATAAAAGAGACACAAGCAAAGGCGATACCTGAAAATCAGTTTGTTCGTTTACAAGGGGTAATTTACTCTTAGGTATGGGCGGAACTTATTTGGAGAATTTCAAGAAGGTCAAGGCGCTTTTCTTTGTTGCCTGTATGCAACAATTGAGTTTTGTTGAAATCCAGGAAATGACTGAATTTTATATAATGTTCGGAGAAGTCAGTGGTATTTTTATTTTGTAAAATTGACTTTTTATGTTCTTCAACACGAATGTTTATATTCCTTCCTGTTTGTCCAATATAGAAAGTAGGACATTCGTCGCAAAATATTTTGTGAACACCACTATTTTCTCCGATGTCAGATTTTTCTTTATTATTGACCAAGAATGACTTTCTTTTATTTGTACAAATTGTTTTAACGATATTTTTCGATAGTCTGTTTTACTACTCAAACTCGGTACATAATTTATTGGGAAGTATTTTTGTTCTTCATTAATAGTTTGCGTGGGGTATATTGAATGCAACAGATTCTTTATTTGTTTTTTCCTAATGAGCTTATCGATAAGACTTTCATTGTAACCGTTATTGGTGGCTAATAATTTAATTGTATTAACTTCAGTTTGAAAATTTGTTTCCGATAATGGAATAGTGAACAACCTATGTATAAACGAATGAAAAGCACTGAGTTTTATTTTAATGTGTTGGTTACTGCCGCTGTGAATTAAAGTAACCAACACATCAAAATAAAAATATTTATCAGGCCTTCCTCAGAAACTCCTCGCCCTCTCTGATTAGTCTCTCTGATATAGCCCCTAAGTAATAATAATAATAATAACTTTATTCGCACACAACAAGCATTACAAGTATAAATAACAGGATTATTACATGGTGGGAGCAAACAAGGCAGTTTAGCGATAAGTGTAAAGCACTTGTTTCGCAAAATTATTACATTTATTTTACAATAGGAAAAGAATCAACAAAAGCAACATCAACGCATAGCAATGCCAAATGTTATCAACAGGGGAAAATATGATCTGCAAACATAATACTCAAACATAAATAATTATATAATCACAATCTGCCACTTTATTTGGTTTTCTTTGAGGTACGATTTCAATCTTTTTTTGAATGAGAACAGACTTGGGATATCCTGGATCGTTTCAGAAAGTTTATTATATAATTTTGGTCCAATGTATGTATACGATCTTTGGCCAAGGGACTTCGACATATAAGGTAATACGTATTGGTTTCTTTGGCGCGTATTATAAGTGTGTAATGGCACGTCTGATGATATTTAGTAACTACATTATAAAAGTACAGTTGCCTCAGGTCAAAGACCATAGCTTCCTCATAAAGTTGATCTGATGGGTATTTCGGGGTCTTTAGAAAAAATCAGTTTGAGAAATCTTCTCTGGATGACTTCCGGGGATTTGAGGTGTGTCTTCAATGCCCCTCCCCAAGCTATTATACCGTACCGCAGATGACTCTCAACAAGGGCATGGTAGAGAATTTTCAGGTGTTGGACAGGTATTAATTTTTTTCAAAAATTTGAATTTAAACAAAATTGTCTGCAGTTTTCTTACTACATATTTTATATGCAAATCCCATCTTAGGTATGGGTCAATTATTACACCTAAATATTTAGTTTTGGTTTCAGGCAATATGGTTATTACCTCATTTTTTAGTGTAACTTCGATTCTATCGAATAATGGGAGACATCTGTTATTGGTATAGAAGGGTATGTAATTGGTTCTGTCATAATTTATTGTCGTGAGCTTATATTCTAACCAGTTTTTGACCAGAACGAAATCTTGTTCCACTTTAGTTTTGAGTTCTATCTAGTTACTTGCCTTATAGAATAATGACATATCGTCTGAAAATCCAATGATTTTTGCTTGACTTTGCAAGGAAAATATTCCATTAATATAAATATTGAACAAAATGGGTCCCAGTGCTGTAACTTGGGGTACTCCATATTCTATTCCTTTGGGTTCACTCATGACATCATTCAGTTTCACGGAATGTTTTCGGTTTGTGAGATAGTTCTCACAAACATAAGTGTTTCTCATCTTTCGATATGTATAGTTAATAAATATATGATAATTTTGTTCTTATTTTGAACTTTTATAATATTTGAAATAGGTACAGAACTGTTCATCTTGTTTCAATGTGCTAGCTTAGAGAATATCAATATATATATATATATATATATATATATATATATATATATATATATATATATATATATATATATATATATATCGAATTAGATATTTTGAATAATTCTTTTTTGTTGTCTTAGCCTCAATAAGATATCCACATGAAAATAAAATATAACAGCCAACTAATGTTTTAACTCATTTTGATAGTGGCTATTCTATGTCTCATCCGTTTAATATTATAGGTGAAAAAACTAAGGAATGATGATATTCTACATTTCTCAATTGCAAAAAAATTATTTTTTTACATTAATCTGTTTTGAGCTAAAAATAGTTGTTGAAAACGAATTAAACTAAAATTATGTTCCCATATCTTTTGCGGAACTCATTATCGAGAGGTTATGATGTTGAACTGAAAAACAAAATTCTCTTCACAGGAAGAATGTATGGTATTTCGTCAAGTTCTAAAATAACCCGCTCACGTTGCATTAGATATGTCTCTGCTCGTTTGGAACGATTGTTCTAAAAATGTGCAGGTATCAAGCCAAGTGCAATCAAATTTTACATCTATCTGATTCCAAAAATGCCAGAGGTATTGCAAATCATAAAATCTCACATAGCCAGTGCAAATAAGGTTACGGCAATTCTCGAATAATCTATTTTTGACGCGTTCGGGACCCCGACTTCTCACGAAGGATTTCAGGCAGATACTGGATTCTGAGTGATAAATTTCACTTTCAACGATTTGATGATGTGTTATATTGATACAGAACATCGATTTCGTATAAACATTTCAGATTGAAAATTATAAATCAAGTGAATCTATCTTTGAAATTAGCAAGTGCTACTCTTTGAACTTCTTCGTGAGTGCTGGGTTTATATGGACGGTTCAATAGTTTACATATGGAGCACGAAGGCAAATTTTACTATTAATATGCAAAGTTGAGTTAGATTACTCTCAAGTGGAACTAAGTTCATTATTGCACGTTACACTCCAGAAACTAAGCGAATGCAGCTAGACCTGAACAAATAATATTTAAAATAAAAAATCGCACGAAGGATACCATTGACTATGCCCCCTTAAATATTTATTTTATTTCAATTTTATTATTTATCATTAAAATAAAAATACAACTGAGTATTTTGTGAACATTTCAAGTACCTATCTGTTGCCATTATTGATATCGAGCAAAAAAGGGCAAAAAGTCGCGTTTGTTGTATGGGAGCCCCCTCAAATATTAATTTTATTTTGTTTTCGTTACATTGTTTTCATATGTTGTATTTGCTATTATAGCAGCAACAGAACTACATAATTCGTGAAAATTTCAACTGTCTAGCTATCGCGGTTCTTGACAGACAGATAAACAGACGGACAGACAGCGAAGTCTTAGTAATAGGCTAATAGGGTTCCGTTTTTAGCCTTTGGGTACGGAACCCTAAAAAAATAAAAAACACGCTTCGATAGAAGAGCAAACTGAAAATTAGAAAATAATTTTCAATAATTTTGAATTAAGAAAAGTGTAATCTACAAAACAATTCTTTTATTGTAGAAAAGCGTGGGGTGCTTGGAGTCAATTGTTATAATATTTTAATGACAGATATTGGTAAAATTAGAGTCACTATGGAAATATCTCAAAAAGCACCCCACGCGTTTCTATAATAAAAGAAATTTTATTGTTGATTACAGTATTCTTAATTTAAATTTACTGAAAATTATTTTATAGGTTTTAGTTTGTTTTTCTATTGCTTGTGTCTCAGTTTTTGAAATATTATTAGCAGG
Source organism: Cynegetis impunctata (assembly GCA_030704885.1). Taxonomy (NCBI): domain Eukaryota; kingdom Metazoa; phylum Arthropoda; class Insecta; order Coleoptera; family Coccinellidae; genus Cynegetis; species Cynegetis impunctata. Next base: position 394,001 of record JARQZK010002207.1, on the reverse strand, counting down.
TTTTCAAAGTGAACAAAGTGAGAGAAATAAATCTTGTTTACACTATAAATGGCGCAATTTTGTAGCAATAGGGTTGAGATTTTGTAAATAGGTATTTTCGTATGATATTTTGGATGGGATTGTGTTTGGTTCGAATTGGATGGGGGCTGACCCCCTGGAGGAAGAAATAAATCTTGTTTACACGATAAAGGACGCAATTTTGAAGCAATAGGGTTGAAAGTTTGTAAATTGGCAGTTTCGTATGATATCTTGGATGGAATTGGTTTTGGTTCGAAGTAGTTGGGGGTGTAATGCCTGGTCCTGGTGGTTAAATAATACAAGGTTTCATACTATACTTTTAGGTTTTATTTGTATAGTACTATATACTTTAGACTTAGCGCTAACCTCTCGGGCAGCGTGACGAGTCTCAGTCTCAGTCTTACTTACTTCTCCAGATTTCCTCTGGTTCTTATATATATATATTCATATAGCATTATGTATACAACAAAATGCTGATGTGCGACCTTGCCCATACGTGATGTTTACAATAATATAAGGTGTACTAACATTCTCAGTTTACTATAGAGTAACCAATCGTGACACTGACCTACTTGCCTACATGCACCACAGGGGGTTGACTCCCTGAGGGAGGAAATAAATATTGTATAGACGATAAAGATCGCAATTTTGGAGTAATAGGGTTGAAAGTTTGTAAGTAGGTATTTTCGAAAGATATATTGAATGAGATTGGTTTTGGTTCAAATTGGTTGGTAGGTTAACCCCATGGGGGAAGAAATAAATCATGTTTACATGAAAAAGGGTGTAATTTTGGAGCAATAGGATTGAAAGTTTTGGTATGAATTGTTCGGGGGGTGACCCCTCAGGAGAGGAAATAAATCTTTTTTACACGATAGAAGGCGCAATTTTGGGACCATAGGGTTGAAACTTTGTAGGTAGGTAGTTTCGTACGATATTTTGGATGGTATTCATTTCGATATAAATTGGTTGGGCAGTTGATCCCCGTAGGAGGAAATAAATATTGCTTACACGATAGAGGGCGCAATTTTTGTTTTTTTTTGGATTTTTTAAACTGGATACGTTTTGAAAATCTGTTATTCTAATGCAGCTCGCTGCGATAGAGTTTTTTATTTTCAATTTTTTTAGTTCTGCTCACAACAAAAGCATGTTTCTTATATTTTTTTCAACTAGAGATCACTAATCCTGAAGAACCTGATCAGGATAATGGGACAAACTATTCAAATTATTTTTCATGGGTCCTTGATAAGTGTGAAAATTTTCAAATCATTCCGACGTTCTGAAAGTAGTGAAAATCACTTTAAAGATTCCATTACATATAAACATACATACATACCAACCTAATAAAACCGTGTGAAAATGAAAGTCAACGTTATAGTCCGAATGTCAGTGGTATTCATGTATGCGTACTGATATGTGTTTTGAAAGGAGATCCTTCAAACGCAGTCGGTATATACCGTTTTAGAGTTTCAATATAAGAATTAAAAGTTCTTTCAAGTATAGCAAAATATTCTCGGGAATTTTTTATAAAAGTAAGAATTGATTATTTATTACAGATTACGTTTGATTTGGAAAATGTAGAATTGATTATAATTTTAATGAATAAATATGTTCGAATGAATGACTAGAAGAAAACTTGTATAATTTTCTCAAAAGGCGCAGCCTGTATGATAAAGATAATAATATGTAGGGAAATTCATTTGAGAAAATGATGTTCAATCAAATCAATCCACCAGCGGTGCGAGTAAGTTAGTTTCATAAGGGGAGAATGTTAAAAAATTCAACATCCGTGCCACATTCTATGGGAACACTAGACAGTCTGCTTCGCTCTTCAATGAGCTTATCAGACGTGCCCCCAAAAAATGGATCCTTTAGGACTCTTTTTCCGCAGGAAAGGATCGGAACACCATCATAACGAAGAATTTTCCAAGACCTATCTACCGGTGCATGTACTATTAACAATTGAAGCTACTAGCAGCCCGTGAAAGGTTAGACATTTTTGAGGTTTTTCAAAAACTAGGAACTTTTCGCGAAAGAAAAAATCAATAATACGGAAATCTTTGTAACAACAAACAATATTACAAACTTGAAAACATTTAAGTGGGAAGCGCATCGAATGATGAACTTTGATAAGTATACAACTTTTAATAATAATTCTATGACTTCTTTTCGCCCACTCTGTAGGTAACTTTATCCTACAAAAATTATCTACGGGATATGAGAACTTAATTATATATATTACTATCGGAAGCTTTTGGCGAATGGAAATATTGATAACACATTGTAATTGTATATTTCAGTTATATATAAGTAGTCGATTTTAACTCATCTTTGTTACTCACTCAAAGAAAAGTACTTCTTAATAATGTTAGGATGCATTGTTCACCTAAAGAATCGGAAACAAAATAGACATAGGTTCCAATGAAGTTATTATGCAAGAGTACACTAAGTGTCAACAAAAATCTCTTGAAATATCCACGCGAGAAAAATATATAGAGTAGGTATAGTATATCTACTTGTAGGCCGAAATATACTACATTAAATTCAAACAAGGAATTGATCATAAAGTACCAGACTGAAAAACTAGAACGATAAAATCTCTTCCTGTGAAGTTCGGTGAAAAAAGAGCTTCAATTTGAGTTGTTATGGCATTGACATTAAGCGTCATTTGTGCATTATATATTTGAGACACAACACGCCTTGTGAAGAAGATTCAGAGTGGCCTGTGTAGCAGGCGTGCTGGGTTCGAATCCTGAATTGGGTATGGCTGTTTTTGTATGTCAATGAGTTGCAGTATTTCAATTAATTAATTATTTAGGTAATGTACAATCTCTACTAGCCCATTGTCCATTATGAACCGGCGTTAAACAGTTTGTCTCTATAGATTAAAAAAAAACCTACACCATGTAGAATAGTCAATATTTCAAATAGTATTAAAACATGATGAACAAAACCAAAACTTGAATTTACTACGTTTATTATCACAAAAATTATAACACTGCGATTGAAATTTCGGTCACTAGACCATCATCGGGCAGATTGAGTTAAGAACTGAATACATAATTATAGATTTGCGCTTACGGGTGGAACATAATTATTGCAGGTACCTAAATAGACAAGAGGAACACATTTCAAGAAGGACTAATAAAAGTGGATTTCCCAAATTGGTAAAATAAAATGTTAAAATGTTCTTAGAAAAATCATTATTGTTTGAATACACTAATAAACTGAGAGTTACGGTATAGTAGCAAAGTCCTTATTAATGCTAGGTTTACTATTTCACCTGCCGTAGGTGAAATGGGGATTCACTATTCCCATCAAGGGTTCCTTTGGGCGTGTCCAGAAGTCGAAAGACATCAAAATCGATTCCGAAAACGTGATCGCAGCATGTCTGCCGTTCTGATATGTTAAAATATATAATTGTTCCATGTAAAAACATAATGGCAGACACTTCTTCCGGTTCCTACTATAATTTATAGAATTTCAAAGCTGCGGAAATTTTGAAAACTTTGCGTCAAAATCGTGCGGTTTCATTGGCATGACTAATAAAGGATTATGTGGTCTGCCTGGATATCAGAACCGACCTATCTGTCTGGTTTTTTCACCCCGAGGCAAAGCTAAAGGGGTTATAGTCCCACGACAAAAAGTTGGGATCTAGTCCGATTTTAAAAATTCTAACGGATATCGATAAAACACATATGATTTCATGAGGGAATTTTTTTTCCCAATTTTTCCCCACGAAGAATAAAAAATATAGCGTTTTTTAGATAGGCATTACGACATGCACATGCGCCGAGGGGTTTTATCATTCCTAGTGCTACGCAGTAGGATGTCTGGATTTTTAAAAATATGTTTATGTAATAATAATATGCCTTTCTAATCGTTGAGAGCTTTTAATTCTATTCTTCTCTACAGATAGCTTCTAAAATTCTCAACATTTCGTCTCACGCCAATGCCGATCGAATATTTAGATTACTGTAGAGTGTTGCAACATTAGTACATACCGTGTATGATTTATTCTTGGCAGCTTCCAAAATTCTAAATAACATAGCTAATGGATAACTGTAGATCGTCGCAACACCATTCCTCCACATTTTTCTTCATTTCTCATTACCATATCCATCTTAACTAAGAAGTGGTCGCTATCTATATATAGCATAAAAAAAATTACATGTTTCATCTCTTTTTGTTAACGATTCCATCTCGTAACAATTCACTATTACATTTTCACCATAATTCATTAGCAGGGGGCATAATTCATCCCCTGAGCGTCATATACGCACTCTCATTAGTATACTTTTATTGCTCTCTCATTTTAACCATTAAATAATTGTACATTATCTATACCATACTATTTTGGAAAGTATAATCAGTCTTAGCAGTACCTATATTTGATAATGGGCTCAAAGTTCATATAGCATTATGTATACAACAAAATGCTGATGTGCGACCTTGCCCATACGTGATGTTTACAATAATATAAGGTGTACTAACATTCTCAGTTTACTATAGAGTAACCAATCGTGACACTGACCTACTTGCCTACATGCACACACATGTCAAAATTTTCGCAGCTTTGAAATTCTATGAATTATAGTAGGAACCGGAAGAAGTGTCTGCCATTAAGTTTTCACATGAAAAAAATTATATATTTTAACATATCAAAACGGCAGACATGCTGCGATCACGTTTTCGTAGTCGACTTTGATGTATTTCGACTTCTGGACACGCCCAAAGGAACCCTTGATGGTAATAGTGAATCCCCATTTCACCTACGGCAGGTGAAATAGTATGCCTAGCATTAATAAGGACTTTGCTACTATACCGTAAGTCTGCGGAACGCTGGCTCTTAGACTATAAATATAGGAGAAGATATCAAGTCAATCTTAGTCTTCTTTCCGTACCCTCCAAAGTGATGGAAACAATAATTGTAGAATATATGTCAAAATTTCTAACAAAAAACAAAATCATTCCGTCGGAGCAACATGGTTTTGTCAAGGGTAAATCCACCACCAGCAATCTTCTACAGTGTATGAACGATTGGACGACAGCTTACGATAAAAAAATACCGACAGATATCGTTTATCTTGACTTCGCCAAGGCCTTCGACAGGGTCCCGGTGAGGAGGCTAATGCACAAACTCGATACATTCGGTATTCGGGGCCAACTAAACCTATGGATTGAAGATTACATGACAGACAGAACTTTCACGGTTAGGGTGGGTCACTCTTTTTCTTCGGACAGACAAGTCACAAGTGGAGTTCCCCAGGGGTCCGTTCTTGGCCCACTCCTCTTCGTTACTTACGCAAGTGATCTGGCGCTTCAAATGACGTCCTGCAAGTCTTTTTATGCCGATGACACTAAGCTGTATGGAAATGCTTTAGTTGAGCATCAACTCCTTCAAGAGGACCTCAACTCAATTAGTCGGTGGTGTGAGGATTGGCTGTTGCCTCTTAACGTCGACCAATGCGTCGTACTTCATCAGGGAAAGAACAATCCACTCCACACGTACACAATAAACGATCAATCGTTGCGCGTGGTGTCCTCGCATGTAGACTTGGTAGTGACTGTTAACACTGACCTAACTTGGTCCGAACACATAATATCCATATGCAAGCGCGCCAACACGCTGATCTACCTCATTCGCAGAACGTTCTCCCAGCTGTCGTATTCAGGTTCCATAAAACTCTATAAGACCTACGTTCGTCCAATTTTGGAGTACGCAGGTCCGGTGTGGTGTCCGATTTTGGTGCGTGATGGGAACCTGTTGGAGAGTGTTCAGCGTCGAGCCACGCGTCTGACTTTTGGTGAAGTGCGTCCAGCCTATCCCGAAAGACTGAGGATGGCACAACTGCTGGCTTTTGACCAACGTCGACTCTGTGGGGACCTCATCATATCTTTCCGTATAGCAAAGTTTAATTATGCTAATCTGAGGGAACTTTTTATCTTCAACAATGATTCGCGGTTAAGAGGTCACACTCTCAAATTGAAAAAGGAAAAATTTGCCACAAGACAGAGACAATATTTTTTGGCGAACCGTGTTTTCGAGGCGTGGAACGGCTTGCCCGGCGATGTTGTGAATTCTGAGTCGGTGAATAGTTTTAAAAACAAAATAGACATTTACTTATTCGGTTAATTGTTTCTGTGCTTATATTAGTTGTTTTAAGTTTCTTTCTTCATGCATTGTATCAATTATTTTTTTTTTAATTTCTTCAGTTTTTAGGCTTACATGGGACTCTGTCCCCAGTCTTCATTTATGTTTAATAATAATAATAATAAATCTGGTCGTTCAGCAAGTTATCTTTTGCATTATGATTGAGTTTAAAAATTTCTAATGATTCTAATTAAGTAAGTTTGGTTCCTTTCGGTAATTTGTGCATAATTTGAAAGTTATTAAAACAATTTACACATTTATTAAATAAAATTCGCATGACGCACGTTTCATTGAAACTTCATCTTCTTCAGATGCTAAATGCTAACTATATATATTTCTCCGTTATATCGGATACAAGAAACGAACAGATTACAAATTGTATAGAAAGGGTAAATAGAAGGATGCTAAATTCAAACTAAAGATCCATTGTAACGGATCTTCAGTTTGAATTTAGCATCTGAAGAAGGTGAAGTTTCACCGAAAAGTGCGTCATGTGTATTTTATTTAATAAATGTATGAATTATTTTTTTGAACCATTGTTTTGATATGTATATTAATTTACAACATTTATCGGCCCAATCAATCCAAAATTTTAAATAGTATTGAAGACAACTAGAACGCAACCGACAAAAAATAAATCAAAGCACAATTATTTAAAGTGGTTAAACTACATTTAAAATTCCTCAAACTCATACATCACATGAAAATATCACTCATTAAATAAAGTATACGTAAAGTTATACAATAGGTTATATAATCTTTGTAGTTTTGGACATTAATCTCAGAAGTCTATAAACTCAACTAATTAGGATAAGTTACATCGAAGAAATCTAAACTAGATTAGTCTGAAATCAATTATGTGTCCAGAGTAATTTAAAATTGGCACGTTAAGTGACTTCAAATAGTCCGAGTAATTACAAGTTATTTTCAGTCGGATTAATCCCATTCTTTTTCATTCCACAGTTATATACTCTGAATGCTCTGATTCATTTGGCACAACTGCTTGTTCTATATCTTCAGAATTATTTCAAGAAAGTGTTTCAACACAGGAGAGGTTTCTAATGATTCAGTAATTTAAATTCAGAGTTCTTTCTTCTCCAATTTATTAATGAAATTTCTACTTGTCTTGGTTTTTTAATATTATTCACATTATTGGCAAATACAATTGAGGTTTGATTAGCCGTTCCCATTCTTTTAAAATTGTTTGATATATATTTATATATATATATATATATATATATATATATATATATATATATATATATATATACAGTGCTTTCATGATGAAAGGAACAAATTCATTAAAAAATTAGGTTTCTATTTCATGTTAAAATCCTCGGACAGGTCGATTAGTATTTTTATTTGGGCATTTTTCGCAATAAAACTTTTGTATACAGGGTGTCTCATTCAAGAGCTATGGCTTTGTCATTAGTTTTTTTAAATGTAATACCCTGTATATTATTTCACTTTACAATTCTACGATAAATTCTTATCACTTTTTGTGAACATACCATATGCCTCAACTCGATGGATTGCCAGAAACGGAGATAGTGGGTAATGAGAGGTACGATATGAAAACACACAAATGTAATTACTAATTTAATTTTTACATATGTTCAATCTGTTGTCCGTTTACTTCGAGACATTTTTGAAGTCGATTCAATGTTTCCCGTTGCACATTTTCAATTACTTCTGGACTGATAAGTCTTATTTCCTGCCTGATTCTCTCTTTTAGATCATCAATATTATTTGGTCTATTCAAATGAACTTTAGACTTCAAATAACCCCATAAGAAAAAATCCAATGGGGTTATGTCCGGTGATCTTGGCGGCCACTCAATCGGACCTCTCCGTCCTATCCATCTGTTGGGAAAAGTTGCATCAAGAAATTGTCGAACAGCGATTGAATAGTGAGGAGGTGCCCCATCTTGTTGAAACCATATTAGGTATGTCAGGATCTTGTGGGTTAGGAAACAAAACAGCTAAAGCCGGAATGAGTTCGAACTGGAGAAAGTTCAAGTAGTCCTCTCCGTTTAGTGTTCCTTCAAAAAAATAGGGACCAACTATACGATTTCGAACAATCGCTGCCCATGTATTAATTTTTTGAGGCCGCTGTGTGTGGCATTCTTGCATCCAATGAGGATTCTCGGTCGCCCAATACCTACAGTTTTGTCTGTTGACGTGGCCATTTAAAGTAAAGGTGGCTTCATCAGAAAAAATTATGTTTGTAATGAAATTTAGATGTTGATTATGAATTTCAAGAATCTGATCACAAAACTGTACTCTGCGGTCAAAATCGTCTTCTAATAATTCATGTACCAGCTTAATTTTATAGGGATGATACTTATTTACCTTAAGTATTTTATGCACGGACCCTACTGATAAATTGAAATTATTGGAAATTGTAGTAATGGATGTATGAGGGTTATCTTGGGTTTCTAGTAGAACGTTCAGCACTGTTTCTTCAGATACTCTCGGTGGTCTTCCTTTAGGTGAATCTCTAACGTGGCCGTATCTCCTGAATTTTGATTCAATTTTGCTGACTGTCGATCTAGTAATTGGCGGACGATCAGGATGATTTTCATTGAATAGATTGCAGATTTCTTCTTGTGAACGCACCCTATCTCCAAAACCAATCATCATAAGTACTTCAATACGTTCTCTCTCAAGTAATTGCATTTTCTTAAACAATGAAGTAGTGTAGTGCCTGGAGCGTTAAAAACGTGAAAACTGCGGACTATACAGCACCAGTGAATGAATTCAGATGGTACATGTGAAATTTCATTCTTCAGATTTAATGACAATGTTTACCTAAATTTTTTTTTGTACTTTTAATCCACATTTTAAATCTCCAGGTGCTCCACTATCTCCGTTATAATCTGGGAATCCATCAAGTTGAGGCATATGGTATGTTCACAAAAAGTGATAAGAATTTATCGTAGAATTGTAAAGTGAAATAATATACAGGGTATTACATTTAAAAAAACTAATGACAAAGCCATAGCTCTTGAATGAGACACCCTGTATACAAAAATTTTATTGCGAAAAATGCCCAAATAAAAATACTAATCGACCTGTCCGAGGATTTTAACATAAAAAAGAGACATAATTTTTTTATGAATTTTTTTCTTTTATTATGAAAGCACTGTATATATATATATATATATATATATATATATATATATATATATATATATATATATATATATATATATATATATATATATATATATATATATATATCGAAAAGCATAAACAGGTACACATTCTCTGTAGAAATTCACAAAAAAATATCTAATTTTTTTAAATTTCTGCTTCAAAAATCTGTAATTTAAAGCTATGCATTCATAAACTGTGTAGAATTTAAATCATTATATTTTTCACTGTTCACATTATATTTCTACTATTATTTCTATTTAAAACTTGATAAATTTTCCAACATTCCAGGTAATTTACCTGTGGGTGGATATATCCGAGTATGTTTTTATATCAATATAGGATTTAAAATTTTCTTCATATTTGATGGGTTAACGAATGAATGGCGAAAATTGAATAGATTCGATATTAAAATGTATACAATATTGAAATGTGATTTTTATTTCAAGGTAATACTCAAAAACCGGATCTATGAAACTCAGGACCTGTGTTTATTCATATATACATATATATATATATATAATCTTTTGATAATTATTAGCAATAACAGGCTGGTTGAATCTTAAAAAACTCAATTTTATCAAATCTCCCATACCGGAGAGTTCAAACAATAAACGACAAATAAGTGATTTTCTTCCATAACAGAGGATTTTATTATAAAAATTTCATTAAAAACGGCTACTTCCATATAAACGAACTATACCGATAATTTTTGCTTTTCTTGTTTAATATTTTCCCAAAACTAATTTTCTTTTTTAATATTAATTTACTCTTTCTGAGATCTCTCGGATGGAATTAATCGCCTTCGTGGCAAAGTTTGACCAAATCTCCCATACCGGAGAGTTCAAACAATAAACCACAAATAAGTGATTTTCTTCCATAACAGAGGATTTTATTTATTAAACTATTTTCATCTCCAAATTTTCAATCCAATACTTAGCTACGCCGTTCTGATGAGGACCAAAGAGTCCGAAACACGTGTCAACGGCTGCTTCCATATAAGCGTACTATACCGATAATTCTACTCCACTTCTTTAATGTTTTCCCATAACTAATTTTCTTTGTTGTTAGATAAATAGAACCCTATTCATTATTTTTTTCAAACATTACGTAGGTAAAAGGTTTCTTCTTTGGTTTCCCTTACATCTAATAATTACAATTTTGAATATAAATATTAGACTGAATAGCATATACAAAGCAGACCTGTTTATTCAATTATTTCAAAACAATAAATGTCAAAGAAATTTCAATTTCGAATGTCGTGGTGAGGCGTCAAACTTTTTTGATAAAAATTGAGTTTTTTAAGATTCAACCAGCCCTGTTATTGCTAATCAATTATCAAAGATTAAAAATAGATCACAGGCAACAACAATTCGAATAAATAATTAAATATTGCAAGCTGAAAATATGGCAATGATCCTAAACTTAAGCTGAGAGTTTTAAACTGTAAGTACCCCTTTTTTTAAAAGATTTGAAATTCTAAATAAATAAAAAATTTCATTAAAAACGGCTACTTCCATATAAACGAACTATACCGATAATTTTTGCTTTACTTGCTTAATATTTCCCAAAACTATTTTTCTTTTTTAATGTTAATTTACTCTTTCTGAGATCTCTCGGATGGAATTAATCGCCTCCGTGGCAAAGTTTGACCAAATCTCCCATACCGGAGAGTTCAAACAATAAACGACAAATAAGTGATTTTCTTCCATAACAGAGGATTTTATTATAAAAATTTCATTAAAAACGGCTACTTCCATATAAACGAACTATACCGATAATTTCTGCTTTTCTTGTTTAATATTTTCCCAAAACTAATTTTCTTTTTTAATATTAATTTACTCTTTCTGAGATCTCTCGGATGGAATTAATCGCCTTCGTGGCAAAGTTTGACCAAATCTCCCATACCGGAGAGTTCAAACAATAAACCACAAATAAGTGATTTTCTTCCATAACAGAGGATTTTATTTATTAAACTATTTTCATCTCCAAATTTTCAATCCAATACTTTAGCTACGCCGTTTCTGATGAGGACCAAAGACGTTCCGAAACACGTGTCCAACGGCTGCTTCCATATAAGCGTACTATACCGATAATTCTACTCCACTTCTTTAATGTTTTCCCATAACTAATTTCTTTGTTGTTAGATAATAGAAACCCTATTATTATTATTGTTCAAACATTACGTAGGTAAAGGTTTCTTTGGTTTCCCTTACCATCTAATAATTACAATTTTGAATATAAAATATTAGACTGAATAGCATATACAAAGCAGACCTGTTTATTCAATTATTTCAAAACAATAAATGTCAAAGAAATTTCAATTTCGAAATGTCGTGGTGAGGCGTCAACTTTTTGATAAAATTGAGTTTTTTAAAATTCAACCAGCCTGTTATTGCTAATAATTATCAAAAGATTAAAAATAGATCACAGGCAACAACAATTCGAATAAATAATTATATATATATATATATATATATATATATATATATATATATATATATATATATATATATATATATATAATATATATTTATATATATATATATATATATATATATATATATATATATATATATATATATATATATATATATATATATATATATATATATATATATATATATATATATATATATAGGGCTATTCAAATTGGAGTCTATGCATGGGGACTTCGATAACTGTAAGAGATAGAGGGATACTTAAATGAGAGCAAAGTAGCATATTTAAGAGGTCAATTATATGGAGAAAAATCTGATCTAGCTTTTTTAGTTATGGAGTTATACAGGAAAAATCGAAAATTTCGAAATTCTTCTTCTGCCTATATCTTTTTATTTTAGGAATTTCTTTTGAACAAATTTTCACTTTGCCATCGCAACTTTTTATTGGCTATCCAAATATCTGAATGAAAATTATATACAGGATATCGTATAAATTGGGTCACCCTCAACTTTTAATTTTCAAATGCGGACCTGTATTCTTTATTGCATTTTTATGAATGTCAAGAGTCATGTTTCATATTGAGTATTTTCATCTGAATTACAGAGTGTTTTGGAAATATGGAACTATTACCAGTAAAATTTCGAAATTTTTTCAAATTTCAGCTGTAATTTGAAAAATATTATTGAATAAAGTATAGGATGCTTCGTATTAGTTCAATATTTCCAAAACTCTTTATGATTTAGATAAAAATAAAACGCCAATATGAAACATGACTCTTGGCATTTAAGAAAATGCAATAAAAAATATAGGTCCGTATTTAAAAATGAAAAGTTGAGGATGGCCCAATGTGTACGATACTCTGTATATACATTTTATTTAGATATTTGGAAAGGCTATGAAAAGTTGCTATGAAAAAGTGGTAAAATTAAAAAAAAAATTTCGTAAAAAAAAGATATAGGCAAAAGAAGAATTTCGAATTTTTCGATTTTTCCTGTATAACTACAGAACTAAAGAATCTAGGTCAGATTTTTCAAATTCATATAATAAACCTCTTACTTACGCTACTTTACCCCTATTTAACCAACCCTCAATCTCTTACCTTTATCGAAATCCCCATGTATAGACTCGAATTTGAATAGCCCTGTATATATGTATATATATATATATATATATATATATATATATATATATATATTTATATATTTATATATTTATATATATATATATATATATATATTTATATATATGTATATATATATATATATATATATATATATATATATATATATGTATATATATATTTATATAAATGTATATATATATATATATATATATATATATATATATATATATATATATATATATATATATATATATATATATATATACATATATTTTATATATATATATATATATATATATATATATATATATATATATATATATATATATATATATATATATATATATATATATATATATATATATATATATATATAAGTATATAAAAATATATATATATATATATATATTGACCAGTTGATAAAAAAACTTCAAAAATCAACTGAAAGTTATCTATTCGTGAGGCTGCACTCAAAATTTTGGGAATGACAAGGAAAAAAGAAAAAACTCCTTTTGAATTAGGTCAAGCTTTCGAGAATTATTTATTCTCTTCTTCAGGACTAACTAAAAGAAATTAAGAAACAGTCAGACTAGGTACACTTTAAATACAAAGATGATACTACTCACAAACGAGAGTAATGAAGGAAACTAACATCTTCATCGAACAACAGAACATTCAATGCAGCATCTCTAACTAACAGAGTCAATGTAACATTTTTAAAAAAGGATTAACATCGTCGCTACTGCAAAGAGCCGAAATATCCTTAAATAATTACAATATTACATGAAAAATTGAGACTCAAGAACCACATGGTTTAACGGTAACAGAGATCCTAGTAACGGATAAAATAAATGACAATGATGGAAGATAGAAGTATGGCAACTGAACAAAAATTACTAGATACATAGAACAGAAAGAAAAGCTGTGCGTCCAACCAAGGTATATCCATAGGTCACACGGGTACAACAATCCCACCAGTTAAATGCTTACAAATGTCAAATTTAGTTAAAGGCAAAGAACATAAACAAACAAACAAAAAAAAAACAAATCAAGATTTAAAGAAAAACTACTAAATATGTCAATTTTATATTCTTCTTTGTTATAAAATTGAC